>LPNX010275204.1:11569-82819 GCA_001517045.1 Pseudotsuga menziesii | reverse complement strand
ATATATATATATATATATACACTACCATATGAAATGTATGGATATCAATGTTAATTAACAAAGCTATGTGTGAGGACATGAAAATGCAAGAATGGTTTGTGTTAGATTATGAAAGTTAGATATGTCATGCACAATTGTCATATGTTGCAGGTACAACTTTGAAGGTAAATATAATATTTAAAAGTCGTTGTGGACTACAACAAAAGTATTTTCTCTCTTTCTTCCTCTTGATTATAAAATAATCATATTTATGCATATATTTTGTGATAATCATGGAAAATGCTTGTAGTGTTTGTGTAAACCGTGGGTTATGAAAGGAGAAGAGTATTAGAGACATTTTAAAGATACGCCAAGGAAAGCAGCGAAAGAAGAAGCTTGATATGTTCAAGAGAAAACATATGTTGAAGATAAAATCTTGAAAGATGCCAACACCAAGAACAACATAGGGGGAGTATGTAACATCCCTCGTAAAAGAAATAGTTAATAAATATTTTTGTATAAAACATACATATAAAAAAATAGATTAATGGTTATTAATCATCTCCATGTAGTCGAAGTGAGATATTTATAGAATAATGACGTTTTTAGAAGGTGGTTAATAAATACATTTAAAATAAGTTTAATTACAAAAAAATAACGCTACAGAAGAGCAGTTAGGGTTCAAGAGAGTTACCCAACTACCTGAGTGAATGTCGGTGGGGATAAAGAAATGGTTGAGGGGAAGGAAAAGGTATTTTTTTCGTTGGTATGAATTTATGGTGACTAAGAATGTTTTTGAGAAGTGACCAAGACACACCTTGAAGGAGACGACCTCATCCATACTTTGTCTTAGTTCTGCAGAAGGAAGGGCGCTACAACAAATTTTAATTATGGAGGTGTGGCTCTTATGGTTTTTCCTTTTACAAGGGTATGTTCAAAAATTATACTAGCATTATTTTTTAGAACTGTAATCTCTTTAATTATATACATATATACTATGATATTTAAAGACTCTTTACTATGCATTTATTTGTTGTTTGATTGTTGTTAAGTAGTAATTCTTTGAGTTGAAAATGGGAAAAACGTGATCTTAATATTAGAATCTGACCTTGTTATGGTGGTATCCTTGTACATGATGGATGTAAAGGACCCATAAAAGGTACCAAATCTCGAGGGAAACTGAGGCTAAACATCCTTGCAAAGGATGAATGGATGGTCTCAAGAAGGATTGTCGTTCTTCCTTTTTTTTATAGTTATTTTGGGCTTGAAATCCTCTGTATTTTAGAGAAATGGCCTCCATGTGAAAGAGCCTCGAGACTGTGATTATTTCCATTATCACATTCTTCTTTGCACTCTATTGACATAGAACCCTTGCATTGAAAAGGGAAGGCAGGCCACCTAGTGTTCGTATTTAGTTCTATATCATAATTTCTTTTAAGATGAGAATAAATCCCTTCGAAACTCACAGTATATTAAATAGTTATTATAAAAACCTTCATTTAGGATTTTATCATTACCTCATGATTGATAAAATGGTTGACAGTTTATTTTTAAGGAGGAAAAAAGCATGACCTTGACATTCTTATTAAAAGAATCAAAGGGCATTGTAATAATACCCGCCCAAAAAGGGTTACATCACAGAAAGGATACAGTTAAAATAGACTGTTTGAAGGAGAAAGACCATCTAGTCGCTGCCAGGGGGAGTGACGAACAATAAAAAGTGTTCCCATCAGAAATTTATCTCATCATAAGTGATCTAGTACAGTCAACCCAATCTATCGTGAACCAATAGGGACAGATCTATACGACATTAAAAATGGTTGACCGTTTATTCTATACGACACTGCTACTCATAGTATTCTTAGAAGGGAAGTCTATGAGAGAGAACCCGCCCTAAGACTACCATTTTGTTGGTTTTTGTGATCTCCCCTTTGGGCGGATGGTTTTTGGAGAAGACCGGATTGTTAAGATATTTTTTTCTCTAATTTGAATCCATGAGAATCCACTTTATTTTTACTTCTAAAATCGATATATTATTTTAATATGCGAATAAAATAATGAAACTCTTTTTACTCATTTTAATATATCTTAACCTACATGGAAATAAGTATATTCCATTAGTTTGGGAAAAGGTTGAATTCATAAGATTTATAATAGCCAAGTTTAATATTTAAAGTCGTATTGAGGAAAAAAATTTAATATTAAGAGATAAGTTTGATGATTCAGAGTGAAGCTCTTTGTTAGGTTATTAGAAATTATTTTTTTATAATTAAAAGGACCCTATCGCCATCCTCGTTGGTGCTCCTGAACCTGCGACCAAATCACCTACACTTAGAACCATATGTAATTGTAATAAATCTTTGAGTAGTATACAATTGAGTTCTCTTTACCTTGTTGAAATGCAAAGAGCGCCAGAGGGAAGCTACTCTTGGATGCCTTATCCCCTGTCTGTATGGAAGAAACATTACAAGTGTCAGTCTTTACAAACTTGAGAGTTAATAAAACACTTTAACACATCCTTTCAGAGATTAGGAAGTGTTTCTTTACATGGTAAAGGAAGTTTAAAGCTGAAGATGGTGGTCAAGTCTATTTTGCAGAAAAGAAAAAAAATCTATGGGAAGCTATTAACGACAAGAGGACCTGCTTTACACCTTGGAAATCAAATAGGAAGAATGTCATTCATGACTAACACGTTTTTACACAAGAATCTCATAAATTCACCATGAGAGGGACGAGCCTCTACTCCCAATATTACATACTGAATAACCAAAACAATGAAGGGTTCGGACAAATCTATCGACACATTAAACCATAGTGAAGCCCTTACTATCATACTATACAGGTGGATGACTGAGATTCATTCTTTAGAAATCCTTTTAAGGTATGGCTTCGCTGTAAACTCGCACCGAGGACAACACTTTAATTTATAATTCAAACCACAGTACAAATTTATAACCATCATAACACACAACTGATATCTCTTAACGTATTAATCATTGCATTCATGCCAAGGATAGACTATGGTGTAAACACCATAGCCCATAATGTTTAAACATAGAAATGAGCACATTAAACCATATTACTTGTTAACCTTTGCACATTGGGACTAAGGATATACCTTGGGTTATTTCAATCGTTGTGTTATAACCTTGTGTTTTAGGACCAAGGTTAAGACTTGGGTCCTTTAAAGCCTTATTACATGTAAATGTTGGGATCAAGACTATACCCTTAGCCTCCAAGGTGTGTTAGAATACAACCAAAGCATCATGCTCTAAGAGTTAAGGCCGGAGATGGAGTCCAAGACATAGCCTTAGGGAAAAGAAATCCTTTTGTAAACCATAAACAACATAAATGTGTAAAAAGAACAAAAACATCACGTTTAGATATGACGACAACATGTTGTTAAACTCTGTCAACATCCATAGTTTGTGCAACCTATCATAGAGCAGTTTTAAGAATTGTGTAAGTGAATTTATAAGGAACAATAGATGTATTCATACCATAATAACTAATGCATGCTAGAAACATAAAGATCTGTTTATGGTTACATGTTATATTAATATTTTATGGAATTTAGAATTTCATGACAGAATGGTAGCACAAAATGGCTACAACACTTGTCCTGAACTGTGTAATGCGGATTTATCCCCTATTATGTGTAGATGCACCAACCTTAGCTTATCCAAAGCATAAGGAATATTTCAATGAAGAAACAAAAAACTAAACTAATCTAACGACCGAAAAAAAATATTTTTATGATTTTAACATGTATATTGACTAAACATATACAAGAAATAAAAAAGTAAACATTCCTTTCTCCTGCACGATGGGCCATCATAGTCATGGTTTCACAGATCCACAGGTTGGTTTTCTGGTTGTATCCATGGATGGTTGTCAAACGAGGAATGGATCCAAAGTGGGTACGAAGAGATCTCAGTGTACACTGTGGGAAATGGTGTGGAAAGGTGAATAATGACAGGAAAGGATGTGGTATACTTGAGAGAAAAATGGCACATCGTAACCACAAGTGAATGAAAAGGTATCAGTGTTTTGGGAGAGCCCTTCACAATGTATTTATAGTATGGTATTAGGGTTTTTTAACCCAAGGTGATGACCCATGGTATTTTCTTTCTCATGGTATTTATCTATGGTTTTTAACCCTTTTTGGGAGAGAGTGAAGGTAAACCATGATAAATTCTCACTATCCCTTCATTAATGGGAAGGAATAATGGTGTTTTAGACCATTTTTTGTGGAAATACAATTGTGAAGGTCAAAAGTAGGGGAAATATGGTGGGAATATGATGTATGTATATGTTTTAGACCATGTAGAGCTAGGTGAACATTTTGTAGTGTTAACAGATTTCTCCCTGATGTGTGAAGGCAGAAGCTCATCATATGGCAAATGGACATCATAGGATCATGGGAATAATGGTGAAAATAGTGGAGAGACTAGAGAGACCTACAGAGAAGGGTAGCTTCCTCGTTCAAACTACAGTTGCTTTTGTTTTTTTATTATTGGTTCTAAAAAATGGATGAGATACATATAATGTGTGACATGTATATGGACAAGACGGGCATACCCATGCTCATAACACTGTCAAAAGAATAAATAATGCGATCAAGGCCCAAAACATGGGAGATAATCAATACCTATACAAATGATGATACGTAATGGTGGCCTCAATGGGAGGCTAAATACAATGCTTATATGAAGAACTGATACATAGAAACAATGGAATTATCATGGAATGCAATATCATCACAACTGATGCTCTACTAGATATGGAAGTGTACATAACTAGAGGGACTCAACGATTGAGAGTTAGAATCTTTGTGGTACAATATATAGCATCAAGTACTGGAGATACATGGAAACACAACAATGGGGGCTTCTGAACGTTGTCGCCAACGCAGCTCGAAAATCACAAGGGACAAAAAACTGTGTGGGTCCCATATTAGACTCACCAATGTGTTAGAGTCAGGTGACAACTGTGGTCTTCAACCAAATAATGAATGGAACAATACCCTGTATGAATCTCAATGATGCGATGATGTAGCTGAAGTTGAGCACGTGAGACACAACCAACTCGAGAGGCACTAATGAATCCTTTCAAGTGGTCTAAGGAAATCATCATTGAGGTGGATGAAACTAGGATACAGGGACCTCTAGGCCTATCCTATGGAATAGATGTGTCAATATCGACAAAGGGAGAACTACAACTAATCAATGCAATGATATGTCCTTGAATAGAAGCATGAGGGGGATAACCAAAGATGTGGAACAATCTGGGGACTTACATGCTGAATGGGGTAACAAGGGAAGGAGAGTACGATGGAATCAAACTTCCTTTATTTAGAGTATGTCGGTATGGTTGACCTGACAACAAATGAAACCGAATCAAGGGAGAGGGATCATAGCTGTAACACCGAGAAGATAACTGCAAATGGGAAATACTGAGGGAGGTAAATGGACTAGTGATATCTAGGGGATCCAATAAGACTCATCGCAGAATGCTCTGAACAAAGGTGATCCAATGGATGGGATTTTCCATACTGTGATATCATATGTGGAAGTGCCTAAAGACACCATTTGGGCCTTCTTCATAGTCTAAGGAGCACGAAAAAGGGATAGAAATAACCTCAATATGACACGATCTCGTTGATTTTTAGCGATCTTGAGAAATTAAATGCTCGACGGTGTTTTTATTTTTAGAGAGTATCAAAATGGGAAGAAGACTCTATTGTGGTCTCTTTTTCGTTAATAGTCTACTAAGGCCGAAAAGCAATAAAAGTATACAAAGGAGAGCTATCGCAACCTTTTGGGAAGGAAGACTTCTTTATCATTGGTAGTCCAACCAGGTCGAAAAAGGTTAAACCTATACTAAGTAGATGGTCGTTCAAATACTTTTATGAGCATGAATGAAATCAAGATTCCTCGAAAATATTTTCTTTATGAGAGGGATGGAAAAGATCTTAAAGACAAACCATAATGAGAGTTTTCATAAACTATGGTCCCAATGTACGAGAAATCATAAAAGGATACAAAGAGAAATGTCCCTAGCTGGAAAGTTCTAGGGCGATATTTTTCTTATAATAATCTATGCAGTCCTAAAAAGGAAATAAATGTGGCCACATAGAACCTCTTTCAAATACATTAATGGGCGTCAAAGGAAGCAAGCGTTATCGACAATCTTTTCATTCTTTTAGGAGTCAGAAAAGAGATTAACAAAAAATACATAATGGTAAATCAAGCAAGGGGGAAGTGTTCAATATATGGAAAGAGGTTATGTTGTGAACATGGTTGAGAGGAATAAATCAGAACACTACTGGGGACCCCTTGTACGATGATGGATGGTGGTAAAAGATGGTCAACTATGCATTATGGATGGAGCGGAGGTCTCATGAAGATGACAATACTTACGATGGGAGATTCAAATGATGAAATGCAAGTTGAGGTGATTTCAAGAAATGGCCCAGAAAATCATAGCGACAACATGAGACGAGGGTCTCATCAAAAGACAGAGGGAGGAAAACCAAACCCAGTTGCGTGAACGACATTTCAAACGAACTCCAAATTACTGTATGGTGGAGGGAAGAAACAATCAACCAACTAGAGGCCTATGGGTACGGATATAGATCAACATAGAAGGTTTGATTCTCATGGTGGCACACAAATTGAGATGAATTCCATGAAATGGGGAGGGAGGAATTCTAATGAATCGTTTCTTCACCCAAGATATTTTTCCACAGTGGTGGAACTTGGAAGCTTCCTATCTTCATAGAGGATTGTCCATACGTGAGAATGGACTACCAAGGATATCTGAAGAGGCATCGACCTCCAAGACAGGTTTAGGGACCTGGATGTATTCCAGCATTGTGGTAGCTAGATCATATGTGTGACATACTGTGTGCATGTGTAGACGTGGTAACGCGCCCTCTAGCAGGGTACCAACAACATGAGAGTAGTGATTATATCCACCTACTCATGTGGAAAGGATGTGAAGGAGTACTACAATGGAGTCACTTTGGCTGGATGTGGAGCTACCATTAGAGAGGGTCACCAAATTGTGGTAAAAATGATGTAAAACAAAAAAGAAAAACTATGAAGAAGTGTATGACATGGTGGGTGACTTCAATCATAGAAGCTCTGGGGAAGGAAATTGGCCTTGCCTTGGAGACTCTGTAGTTCATGAAAACTATGTGGGGGAGGAAGATTCATAATAGATTGAACCTTCAATGGATCCATGGTGATCCCTTTATGGGATACCATGAATCTAAGTAAATTCCCACTGGGGACATGAAACACATATTTGAGGGGGTTCAAGCGGACATTGTATTTGTGACATTGCAGGAAGACTTGATACAAGTATTCTAGATGTTGTGAATGCTTCCGAGAGCGAGTGGTGAGGTTGTCTAGGTAGACCAAGGTAATGTGGATAAGTTCATGGAAGAAAAACATCATAGACCACTAAAAAGTGGCTCCATCATTTTTAATACCGAATGGAATTACATAATGTGGAAATGTTCCCCAGGGGGTTGTGAAAGTCGTCTTGTATTGGTCCCCTTTTCGGATTTGAATTTGGTTATAACCGGGAAAACCATCCATGAAAGAAAAGACTTCATGGTCAACACATGCATCAATGATTTCGTCAATGAGCTGAGTGGGGAAGTTTTCTTTGGGACATGCCAAATTCATGTCTGGAAAGTCAGCATAGATGTGAATGATACCTTGTTTTTTATTAAAGGGAACATGATTCGAAACCCAACCGGTATACACAATGGGATATATGAAACTTGCTTTATGCAGTTTCTCAATATCAGCTTTAACAGTAGGATCCTTTAAGGGGTGAATGGGTCTTTTATTTTGGTGTACGGGCGCAACATCAAGCCATGTGTCGATACAATGTTCCATAATAAATGGATCAAGCCCGGGCATCTTGGTGTGGAACCAAGCGAAAATATCATGGAATTCCTGAAAACCTACTTTGTAAGAAGAAACTTATTTTGGGTATCAATATGATATGAATGTAATATCTTCAACTACCTTGGTTTTATTTGATATATTGACCTTAATGGTTGGAAAAATGTTAGCCATGTTTCCCTCTTCAAAGGCATCGGGTGCCGGAATGGGGTTCTTGAATCGATATACTTTTCCATGGATGAAGTCCTAGGCTTCAACTGAGTATTGATCTGACGATGAAAGGGCTTCATCTGGGATAAAGAATGAGATATGGTGCATATCATCCTAAGGGTACTCAAGAGTTGAAATAGTTTAAAGTATTTCCTCATCATAGTTAAAACAATGCATACATAGATTGGTGGGATCCTCTTTGACTGATGAGACAGAAGGATTATTGGAACTAGAGATCATGTATATGGTGTTGGTTGTGTCCATGGAAGAAACCCAAGGGTGTATTTCCTCGAGGATGGTAATTTCATATTCACAGGAGTGTTTTCAAGGGTCGCAAAGGGCTGACAAGTACTCAGGAAAGTCTAGGAAATCGTGAGAGTGATGAACATACAAGACACAAACTACGCAAGTTTGATTGGTTCAAAATGAATTTTTATGAACTATTGGTGGATCCAAGATGGTGACTACTAGAGCACCATCTGTCTTGTCCATAGTGTCCATGTGGGTGTGAAGGAGAGGTATCTCTGGATAGTTTTGTGCCGCATGGCCTTGGAGATTGCACAATGCGCAAGTAGGAGGTGTGCATGGTTTAGACGGTGCTTTGGCGTCCTTGCACCCATCCTTCTTTTAAGGAGGAGGGCCATGCATGGAGATAGGAGTAGTCTTTGATGGACCAAGAGGTGGTTGTGACACCGTCTCAATTTGTTGGATGGGATTCAACACAAACTAGGAAGGCAGGGGTGGGGTGGGTGGATCAAGGTTTCACATAAGAATTCCCAGCGTAAAATTTGGTAAGTTGAGAGTATCCATGACAGGATTCTCATGATTCTTTATGGTGGGAAAAGGAAGGTAATCATGTGGATCAGGAATGAAACCCAATAATTTTAGAATGACTGTGGATGGGGTTGCAACTGAGGTTGTGATGTGGTCGGAATGGTACCAGATGTGATAGTGCACAAATTCGATACGTCAGTCGATCGAGGTGGAGGTGGTAAGGAAAAAAATGTGTCCTTCATAGGAGTGTTTCCAAACAAGCCCAGGACAATAGCAGATAAGTATGACATAAATGCATTGTTAGTGGTAGTGTGGATAGTAAGAAGGACATGTTCCGGTGTTGTTGGCCCCTTTGGATTGTAGTACATCAGTTGATCAAAACTGATGATTTTCTCATCATGACGGAACATCAGGAGTCGAAATATAGTAGAGGCCAAGATTCAAATGGCATACATGTAGCTACATCCTAGGAGAAGGTTGCAATCAATTTGGGAATTGGAAACCTCAATGTCAATCAAAACAGTTTTGTTTTCTAACTCAACAGAAATGTTCGTGAGAACCCCTTGGGGCTTAATAGAGTGCCCATCGTAAGTGCGAAGAGCGATGGTGGAAGGTTGAAGGGTAGGGGACTCAGGTTTCTACCAAATGACAGTTTACATAATGCATTTGGATGCCCCCTTATCAATAATGCATTGATGTATGACTGAATTCCGAATTGTGACTGAAACTTGGAATGCGATGATTGACAACATCCTGGGTTCTCCTTGATCTAGGTTTAAGGTGATCAACCTAGAATCAGATGGATCTACAACACCTACTGTGGAGAACAATGCCTTATGCTCTGATGGACAATTTTTAAGCACTTCCAGGGAGGAAATCGATGTAGGATATTGGGTCAAGTCGTCAACTATACTATAGTTGAGGGCATCTCAGGAAGTAGCGTTGTTTGCGACATGAAGGATACACAACCGTGGGACTTGGGCTGCACCATCTGTGGGGGGTAAGATATATTTTAAGGATTCTAATATTATACTTAAATATAGTATCCTAGGCAATTGTTTTGGATTGAAAAAAACATGTTTATAGATAGGTAGGAGAATATTAAATATGAAACATAAAATTAACACTGAAATGTGTAAATTTTGGAAAATATTATGATAAAAAAACATATTTTATGTAAATATAGGTGATATTATACACTAAAAATGACCAAATAGAAAATTTATTTTTCCAAAAAATAGCCAATTGGAGAAATTTTGCCCCCAAAATTTACCTTGGTGGGAGGTCTTGGTAAGCGTAGATACATGTCATAAATGGTAGAGGTAGACATCGTTGAGGGATTATAGGTTTATGTGGTGGAACCATATTGGTTTCGTCGATTCTAGAGGTTGAATTCCAGTGATAACATCATAAGGTGATGAACACCAGAACACAAGTGTGCCAAACAAGTTGGCCCATGAAGATGAGGATTTGGTGCAAAAGGGGTGTATCCAGATTGAGTCATCATGCGTGAATAATCAAGGGCATAACAGTTAGGCACATAGGAGGGAGTAGCTCCATATTGAGACATCAAATGTGAGTAATCAGGGGCATAAAATGGTTTGGAAACACTATGGGTGTTACTAGAATGGGATAGCATCATGGGAGAGGCTGAATAAAACTGAGGATGTTGGGTAATGAAGCCAATAAATCCATCAGCAGCATGATATGCCCCTAGAATCTCATGACCTGAGGTTCCAGAACAGGGAGCATTATGTATAATGGTATACAAGTTACCACACTAGGTATAGATCAAATTGAACTTCTAATCCTTAAGGATATCTTCCTCCTTGGTTTGTGGTCACTCGGATGCAATGTCCTTGACTATGAGGGGGAGTAAGTTTTTGAGGAACCAATCAAGGAAGATTATATCTTCTAACTAGATATTACACAAGCTACGACGATGTCACCATTCATGGATATGATTCGTTATATCAGAAAATGTGGTCTGGCAACAAGATAATAGGTTATCCACTTCCTTGTCATAATGGATGGGTAACTAGAAGTACTGAAGGAACATTGAAGCGAGTGACAAGAAGTTGGGGTAAGTAGCATGAGGTAATATGATGTACCACTTAGTTTCAACACCCATAAGTGTGTACTAGAACAACCTCAATCAAACATAGTCATCCACAATTTTGTTATATGAACACCACAAGTGGAATGACATGATGTGATTTTGAGGGTCCTCTTTCTCCTTTCCCTTGAACTTAGGGATGTGTGAGGGAATCTTGGTAAGCATAGGAGGCCATTATGGGTGGTGATGAATGGGGTCATTGGTTAATAGTACTGAATTGGGTAGGTTGATACCAGCCATAAAAGGTAATCTAGAGCTGAGGTCGGCTCAAGAAGGACCAGCAATGGTGTCGGTAGCTTCAGGAACGTAGTTCCCATGCATAACTAGGGGTGAATGAGGTTGAATTATGATAGTAGGAAACATCATTGGCAAGGGAGGAATACTTAGAATCAACATGGAAGGACCAATGTATCTAGGTATAAAAGGTGGAATAGTAGTGACAATGGTGGCTCGAATGGACCCACCCCTAGTGGGAAGTGAACCAGCAGTAATGTGTGCAGTGATAACAGTCCCACTAGGAACGGGGCCTATAGGCCCATTGGAATGGATACCTGTGATGATAGGTGGAATGGACATGAGCCCAATACTAACAATCCCCCCTTGAAAGGGATCAAGATGTGCACAAACCATGGGGCTAGACGAAGCAGTGAACAAGGTGGGTTCGAACTGATAGAAATATGAATAATATTCTAAGGCTGTTTGTGGATCTGAAGGTGGTGAGTGACGTCAAATATGGGTCTGATGCTGTTGGTTCAAAGAACCAAACTGGGGGTTATTCCCCCTAATGCTACGTGAGTAGCATGGTGAAGTGATGATGACTATATGGAGTGTTGTGTAATGAATGATAACTCAAGAGGATCAATCACATGCTCAAAAACCCAACTACAACTGAGTTTGTAAGAGGAGAGAGAATGAAATGGTGGCGCATAGGACAACAACAATCTCTAAAACCAAATTGTGATAGTGGGTCACAACAAGGTGAGTCTACAATAAAGTGTCTAGAAATCCAACAAGCAACACTACCTATCAAAATAAAAATGACTCACTAACTTGTGGAGTATGACTGCAAGGACGATCCTAACTACAAACTGAAATCCCATAAAAAATCCTATCCTTAGCAGGATGATGAAATCCCAATCAAACAATAGAAAATTGAATAAAAATATAGGCTAAGAGAATCCCACTACCGAGAAGGACCTATGAGGAAAAGAGCCATAGAAGCATGGTCACTAGGATACCTCGTTCATGACACGTCTTTTTATTTTACTCATGCTTCAACCCTTTGGCCCTCGACACCCAATATATGTTGGCATGAACAAGGAGGACTATGAATGTTTATCCTTTGGTGCAAGATGGAGTGTAGTATTCTACCTTGACTTCCGAAACCCCTTCACTGTGGCTTACTCTTGTTGAGTAGGGAGGCTCCCAACAAATCGACTATGACCGTGTCAACAAATACAAGAGTATTTTTCTCCCCTAATGGATAAAAACTATGTCTCAACTGAAAGTGACACAGGCATGTTATTTAGATTCCTATCACCAAAGTCCTAACTTAGCCACAATATTGCTTTGTCCTCAAGCAAGGTTACAATGTTGGTTGTATTAAGTTAATTTTTATGCTTGTTGGGGGTCATCAGCTAGGCTTTTCACTTAGATGGTGTGAATTGTGTATAATTGATGTGTATGAAAAATCAAGCAATCCATGGTGAATATGTTCCAATCTCACTATCATGATGAAAACATAATGCAGTAAAAAATATATAAAGAAAAGTAAATATGTTGGAAAGTAAAAATTTTCTTCTAGAAATAAACTATACTGGAATCAAATAAGTAGTAAAAGGAACTATTCAACCATAGGAAACATGCATGGGGTTTGAACCACATAGGTCAAATATAATGGCTCATAAACCAAGCAAGTGGGATCTCAACACATACCAAGGGGCTACAAAAAGATCAAATACGGATAGGAAATCGGTCAGAACAGGGGTTGGGACAGACAGGGGGTCTAAGACAAGAATTAGAAGCACAAAAAACAGAGTAAGAACTGTCGGTCGCACTTGTCGGCAGAACATGCATGATCTGGGCTACATAGAATAGCTGTACAATCATGATCTAAGAAGAAAAACTTCAAGTCATGCAAAACAGAGGGTTAAGCATGACTGGGTCACTCAAAACCAAGACACGGTAGTGACTAGGGCCAATTCAGAAGCTGGGACAAGACAGATCTACATTTTTAATCCAAGTCACTCTTATTGTCTCTAAAGGCGCGACCTACATTACGCGCATTGGGTAGAAAGTAGTGACTAGGTCACGAATTTTGGCTAGATATATGCAACTCAAGACAAACATGAATTTTTTTGAAAAAAATAGCTTACTAGGGCCGAGGGGACAAGCATTGATGTAGTAATGGTTTGAATTCAATGCGAGAGGGCCCAATATGTGACGATTGTGGGTAGAAAAGAGGAACAAACCAATGAGAACCTGCAAAAACAAAGATTTTTATGGATCGACCAGGGGATTCATGAAAACTGTAATGGGGATTTATCCTCTATTACATGCAGGTGCACCAACCTTATCTCGTCGAGAGCATAAGGAAGAGTTCAATGAAAAACAAAAAAATAAACTAATCTGAGGGTGGAAAGAAACTATTTTTATGACTTTAACTTGCATATTGACTAAACTAATTCAAGAAACAAAAATTAAACACACTTTTCTCCTGCAAGATGGGGAACTATAGGCATCCTCAGAAGTGGTTCCATAGCTCCATGGGTTGGTTCTTCAATTTTCTCCACCGACAATTATCAAACGAGGAATGAATCCAAAGTGGGTATGGAGAGATCTCAATGTACACCATAGGAAATGGCATGGAAAGGAGAATAATGATAGAAAAGTATGTGGTATACCTGAGAGCAAAATGGTGCAGGGTAACCACAAGTGAACGAAAATGTATGAGTGTTTTTGGAGATCCCTTCACAATGTAATTATAGTATGGTATTAGGGTATTTTAACCTAAGGTGATGACCCATGGTATTTATCTATGTTTTTTTCACCTTTTCTCCTCTTTAGGGTTGTTAACCCTTTTTGGGAGAGAGTGAAGGTAAACCATGATAAATGCTCACCATCCCTTCATTTATGGGAAAGAATAATGGTTTTTTAGACCATTTTATATTGAAATACAATTGTGAAGGTCAAAATTAAGGGAAATATGGCGGGAATATGATGTATGTTTATGGTTTAGACCATGTAGACCTAGATGAAAATTTTTTAGTGTTAACAAACCGGCCAAACAATGGAATTGTTAAACAACAAAAAAACTAATTTTATTTTATTTTATTTTTGGTTTTATTCTCTTATAAAACAAGAAGAGAAGTCTAAATTTATTTTTTGCAATAAAATATGGCATATGTAGGAATGTCCATAGAAGAATAATCTCACCATATAAATCCTGTGAACAATGAAGAGGGTGAAATATTTGTAAACCTTAATGAGAGTTGAAACAATAACCCATCAGAGTTACAACGAACTGTTAAGGAACTAAGATCAGAACTAAAAAGAGTGAGGGAAGATAATGAATGAATTCTAAAAGCACAAGAAGAACTAAATAACATTTTGATGGATAAAATAGACAGTAATGAAAAATATAAACACTAAGAACCTGAACATAAAATGACAAAAACTACACCTTACAAACGTAAGGGAAGAAAGCTAGAATTTTTCAGTCATGGGATGAAACTTCTAGTGAGGAATCAACTAAACACTATAGAGAAAAACATCAGGATTCCAGTGAAAGTAGTGATAGTAATAACAATAAAAATAAGTACAAACCTTATGAAGATATTTCTTAGGAATTTAAAAAAATTAAACCACCTATGTTTAATGGTGAAATCGAGAAAGTAGAAGATGCAGAATCCTGGTTACCGATAATGAAGAAATACTTCCAAAATTATAACTACTCTTATTAAGTGAAGGAGAAAATGACCATTTATAATTTAACTGGAAAATAAGATATTTGGAGGCAATATATTAAAAAGTTAAAAGGTATAAAATAACAATACATAACATGTAAAACCTTTAAGAATGAAAAATATCTTTCAAAACAATAAATCGAAGAAAAGGCTAAGAAATTCTATAAGTTAAAGTTAGGTGCTATGAAAATGAAGGAAATATGTGGTAAATTCCTAAGTCTGCTTCGTTATGTACCATATATAATAGATGGAAAAAAAAATATACAACACTTTCTCAGCTACTTACCTATTACGTTTAAGGAAAAGATTGCGTATGGGAATTTGAAGATGATGGAAGAAGCAATGAGAAAAGTGAATTTCTGTTATGATTAGAATAAAAATAAAAGATAAAATTGTACCAAATTGGAAAACTAAAAGATGAGATAACTTTCATCCAATAAAAAAGAATAACAAAATTTACAAAAATACTCGGAACAGTTATAAAGGGTATTAAGGCAGCAACTATAAAAATTTTATACCTCAGAATCCTGCACCAAAAGAGAGAGAACCTCCCACTACTTTTTATAAGAATATTGCATAGAGGAAACCCTTAAAATGTTCATAATGTGGTGAGCCACATTATTTAAAATACTATCCTATAAGAAATAAAAACTTTAATAATGTTCACTCCATTAAGGAAGTTGTTACAGTTGGAGATATGGCGAAAAGCATTGCCAGAATCAGTGCCGCATTGGAGAATCAACAAGCATACCATCAAAATTCAATCATTGAGATAAATCGTATGATAAAAATTCAAAACATTTCTATACTAATTGATCCAGATGCAATTTTGAGCTATGTATCACCTAGGATTGTTGAATTATATAAATTAGTACCAGAAAATTTTGAAAAATCTTGGCTCATATAGTTAGCCACAAGTACTAAATGTAAAGTCACTAGTTATGTGAAAAACTGTGAAATGTTAATGAATGAATTTAATATGCATGTTGATATCAATATTTTACCATTAGGTTCCTATGGTATGCTGATAGGAATTGATTGGTTAGAAAAACACAAATTCATGTTGAATTGTTATGATAAAACATTTTCATGCATAGATGATATTGGAAACACAATTAAAGTAAAAGGAATTCCCCAAAAAGTTATGATCATGGAGATATCTTCCTTAAAAAAGAAAATATTGGTATGTAAATGGTGTAAAGTATTTGCAGTCTATGTAATGGACGACAAATATAATGATAAAACACTTAAAATAGATGATATACCTATCTTTAAAAAATTTAATGACATATTTTTGGAAGAAGTCCCTGGACTAACTTTGAAAAGAGACATAGACTTTACAATCAATCTGATACTAGGAGAGGTACCAGCATCAAAATATTTGAATCAAATAAATATATCAAAACATGCAAAACTTAAATCAAAATTACAATAATTAATCGACAATAAGTATATTTGACCTAGTGTTTCCCCTCGTGGAGTACTGATATTACTTGTAAAAAAGAAAGATGGAACTTTAAGATTATGCAGAGACCATTAGCAATTAAATAAGATGACTATTAAAAATCGATATCCTTTACCCCACATAGACGATCTGTTCAATCATTTCCAAGGGGAAACAATCTTATCTAAAACATATATAAGGTTTGGATACCACCAAATACGGATAAAAGATGAAGACATCTTTAAAACTGCTTTTACAACCCATTATAGTCATTATGAGTTTGTCGTAATACTTTTTGGGTTAACAAAAACACCTCCAAAATTTATGTGCTTAATGAATAGTATTTAGGTAATTATCTAGATAAATTTGTAGTCATCTTCATCGATGACATATTGATTTTCTCGAAGAATAAACAAGAACATGAAGAACACCTAAGAATAATTTACAAGTGTTAAGATAACAACAATTGTTTGCTAAGTTTATAAAATGTGACTTCTTTAAAGACATAATTCAATATCTAGGACACATAGTGACCAAGGATGGAATATATGTCGACCTTGAAAAGATTAAGGCTATCATTGAATGGCCAATTCCTAAAAATGTAACTAACATAAGATCGTTCATGGGGATTACGGGCTATTATCGAAATTTTATTGAAGTATTTTCTAAGATAGACTACCCCATAACTTCACTACGGAAGAAAGGAAAAATGTTTGATTGCAATGAAAAGTGTACGGAGAATTTTAATAAACTAGAACATATGTTTACCACTCCCCCTATCCTTAAAATTTATTATCCTTTTAAGGATTTTGTCATATGCACGACACATGTAAGGAAGGATTGGGTTGGGTGTTAATTCAAGAGAATTACTTTGTGTCCTATGAAGATAGAAAAACTAAAAGAACATGAAAAGAACTACGCTACACACAACTTATAACTTGATGCAATTATACATGCATTACAGATGTGGTGACACTATTGTCAGATAACATAAGTTTAAAATACTTGTTTGATAAACAAAATCTAAATGCTATACAAGCTAGGTGGTTTTCTTTCTCAAGTGAATATGAATTCGAAATCAAACATGTAAAAGGGAAAGAAAACAAAGATGCAAACTCTTTAAGTCATCACACAAATTTAGTATTTGCAAGTAGAAAAAATGAATCAGATTTTGAAAATCAGATTGTAAATGTAGAAAATTATGATAAAGAATACCAAAATTTAAAGGAAAAGACTGTTGAAAATGAAAAGAACAAAAAAAACAATAGTCTGAATTGAAGAGGATTTTTGTTTCAGAAAATCATATTGTACATACCAAATACAACATAAATCAAATTAACTGTTATGAATTATTTACACAAACGACCCTATTCTAGACACCCTGGATACTAGTGTTGATGTACTTGTAACTTTGGAATATATTAATTTTTATTTCATTATACCCCGATATTCCTATCGGGAGAGTCACTAATATAATAAAGTCATGTAAAGTCATTGAGGGTAATCCTCCATTTTAAGTCGGGGCAATAGTCCTCACGATTAAGTTGAGGTTAACCCTCCTTGTTGATCGGAAGGGAAAGTCCCCACGGTTGAGGGGAACTAGGGTCATTAGACTCTCCTAGAGATGTCAGCATTGGTAAGTAATTGTAAACTTCAGAAACTAGTATAAATAGAGAGTGATACTTTCTATTTGTCACACACACTCACTCACATAGGGCGCATGAGTGAGAGAGGAAGTGCTCACACAAGTGAGAGAGAGAAAAGCTATTGGAGATCATCATTTCTATCTTTGGGTTTTACTGCTTCCATTAGTGGTCATTCTATCTCTGAGAAAGTTGTGAGGTTTTCTCCTTCATGGTTTCCTTGAGGAAAATCTTTGTGTTCATTGTCTATTGTGATTGGTTGTTCTGCTTGTTATTCTCTCAGATAAGATCCTAGATCGTATTACTTAAATGATAAAAATATAACATGGTATCAGAGGTAACCTGAGAACAAGACACTGTGCAGTTGCAAAATCTAGGGATTCTTACTTTTTTGGTATCTCTCCATAATCCATCAACAAAAGGACACTAGGCTAACTCTCCATTGAAGGGTGCATCTTTCTATCGAAGAGGAATTTGATTTTGGGCATTTTCAATTTTTACTAGGGGAAATTAGGGCTTTTCACAAAAGAGGAATTTTTGAGTGAGCCCAGCATAGGATTTCTCTCCTCATCAAAATCAAATTTTAGAGACTAAGGTAGAGATTTTTGGTTGGGTAAAAGTTTGGGAAAGTCAAACACTAGTTTGACCCCGAACCTGAAAAGCCCTAAAATACTAAAATGGGTAGTGTTGGTACATTCGTTATATCTCGGGATTGAAGATGTATCAGGGGAAAAAATTTCATATGCTGAAGATAAAATCATGGTGTATCATGTATAAATGTTTCAGCATCAGATTCGCTATATTATGTGAGACATGTTTCCTCCAAATCAGGGTTCTAGCTTCTTCTAGGATTCATCCCTAAATAGGACACCTAGGGATAATTGCTATATCTCTGGATACAAAGGTTCAAATGAAATTTTGTAAGATGTTCCATATAGGGAACGTAATTTAATTTATTTGGTAAAATTTTTAGACCCTGAAGGTAAAACAGTGACACGTGAAAGTCCGTACAAGTTCACTATGATGAATAGGCCTGAAATAAGTCACCTTGGGAAAACTCTCATAAGTCCCAATTGGTGAAACCAATTTTACTCAAACCTATGGTTTTGGAAATAAGATATATTATTCTACATCACTATGAAATTTTAGATAGAGAGGAGTAGTAATTTTGGTGATACCGCAGAAACAATCTCATGAATTTCTGTAGAGGAAATTGGAAAACTAGGGCTTCTTGTTCTGGGAGCTTCCTTCCACTATTTTCAAAAAAGAAGTACATTGGATAGCTCGCCTTGAGGAGGTGCATATTTCTATGCAATCATATCTAAAAGACTTCAAATTTTTAAACTTAGGTTTTCTCTGACAAACCGTAGATCAGCCAGCTCTGGAACCAGGACAAACACCTCAAATCGGTAAGATCTAATATTTTTCTATTTACAGTTGAGGTTCTGATTTCAAGATGACTAATCAC
The DNA here is from genome assembly GCA_001517045.1 of Pseudotsuga menziesii. Classification (NCBI taxonomy): domain Eukaryota; kingdom Viridiplantae; phylum Streptophyta; class Pinopsida; order Pinales; family Pinaceae; genus Pseudotsuga; species Pseudotsuga menziesii. The sequence continues at coordinate 63,298 of LPNX010275204.1, read as the reverse complement.
ACCGGCTTGATGACAAGCTTGGTGAAGCTGAAAAATTCCAAGGATGTAAGTATAGGATTTCATTGGTTCTTGAAGAAGATTAATTGGACACTTACATAAGTGGATAGGTTCGAGTTCCAGACGGAGATGAGGATAAAGCCTTACACAAGAAGAACTTGGTCAAGACCAAGAGGATTATTATTGATTCCATCACCTTATACCACAAGTGTCTTCCCTAAAGACACCTAACGATATGTTTGATTCCTTTACCAAGATATTTAAAGGAAAAAACATAAATCAGATGAAGTGTAGGAACTCTGTGATCCTTCAAGAAATTGACTTGGATCAGTATTTCAGTAAGAAAGGTCTAGGAGACAGAGGGAGATGAGGCTAAGGTTAGAACCAAGAGAATCATTGCAGATTATATTAAAGATCATCTCTGAAGACAACAAAAGGAAGTGTTCGATGGTATGATGAAGCAGTCAAAGAAGAATAAGATACTATTAAAACCACCTTGAATGGCCTCCTAGGATCATGGGATTTATTCATTCAAGGAATGTGTGCTAGAAGGAAGTGGTTAATTTCAGCAAACTCTAGGAAGAGCACACATAAGATGAAGCTTGACCCATAATAAGAAAAGAGAATATGGGAGCAACTAAAGATCAAGCACTCACGATTCAAAGAATATCTCTCAAGCGATGAGGAATATGAAGAACTCAATTCTTGAAGAGCCTCTTATTGATCTTGAGCATTTGGATAAGAAATGATGTTTTTATGTATGTAGAATATGATGAAGTTGAAAGAAGGAATCTACCCACGAAACAAATAAAGATAAGTATTCAATTTTCATTTCATGATATTGTTTTGGTATGCATTTGTTTATGTTTAGTTGATGTGTTATGCATGATAGAATGTTTGCATTAATGACAGTATACTACTAATATGCATGTGATGGGTAAGTAGCTCATGGTGCCATACAACTCTCCATTGCTACTTATATAGAATGAAAACTCTTTGCTGACATATTGGATTAGTGCACAATCTCAATGATGTCTTGGTAGAGATGGAGGCATCTAGAAAAAATTTCGTGAGATATGGATGAATGTTGTATTGGCTAAAATAGATACATGATTATATATTTATGTATAAGAATTTACCATTATGAATATGCATTATTAAATGTTTCTAATCATACAACTAGTGCATTTGACTTGTAGGAAAGATCGCATGCAATCGCCTATAAGAAAACAAGGATGATACTTGTTCCGAAGAACAAGTGACGACAGTTCAAGAAAGAATCCAAGATGAATATGATGCTACTTTCAAAGAAAGAAAGAGGCCTCAGAGACACTCTAGTTATGTGACATTGTTGAGTGACATCATTGATGTAGAGCCTTCCAGCTATGAAGAAGTAGCCAAGAAGAAAGGGAAGGAGAATACTAGTTCAAGAAGGATGATGTCTAGGATGTAGTATCGAGACCTGAAGGGAAGTCCGTAATGTATTCCATATGGATCTACACAATCCGGCATGAAATAGATGGAAACATCGTGGGATACAAGGAAATATTCGTAGCATGAGGCTTCTCAAAGAAAGAAGGCATAGACTACGAAGAGACATTTACAGCCACTGGAAGTCAGGACAAATGACAGGAAGGCCCATGTACAAAAATTAAAGAAGGCCTTGTACAAGATTTGAAGACACCCATGCCATAACAAATACATGAGGAGCTTGAAGATCACCTAGAGTGATGAAGATATTAACCTTTTCTATAAGGTTGAAGATGAAATCCCATAGAGGATGACAAGCTCACAAATGGGCGTGAGAAGAACTTTTGAAAAGGTTCGAGATAGAGGAACTTAGTATCTAGTGACCCTAGATGGATACATAGAATATTAGTAGCAAAGGAAGCCAATTGTCAGTCCAAACTAGAATGTTTCAATGCATAGAGTATGAAAGGAAGAGGGAGAATGATGCTCCACTTCAAAGGGAGTGACTACAAAATATCCTGAGGTTCCACATGATACAACAAGATGGACAACTTATTGATGACTCTAGGATTTACTGAGAGTAAAGTGGATTCCAACCTTTTCTTCAAGGTTAAAGGTGGAAGACCAGTGATGCTCCTATTATATGTCGATGACTTGTTCCTAATAGAAAAGAGGAACTCAATAAAGTTGCAAGAATGAGACTTGCTGTTGAGTTTGAGATGAAGGACTTGGATATGATGCACTACTTTCTAGGCATGGAGGTGTGGTAGAATGCGGATGGAACGTCCTTGGGACAAGGGAAGTATGTAGTAGAAATCCTGAAGAGGTTCAAGATGATGGACTGCAAAGCCATGACCACACCTATGGCATCGAAACTGAAGCTATTGAGTTTTTCTTCATCAAATTCGGTTGATTCCACAATGTATCGTCAGATGTTTTGTTCCTTGGTGTACCTTACGAATATGAGACCATATATTTTCTTTGTGGTGAACACATTGAGACATGTTCACCTTATTGTTGTAAAGCATATTCTGAGGTACCTGAAGGGTATAGTTGATTATGGGCTCAAGTATGAGGTGAATCAGAAGATTAACCTAGAGGGTTATGAGGATTCAGATTGGGTAGGTAATGCCATTGATAGGAAGAGCACCTTGGGGTGTTGCTTCAATATGAGATCAGGTGTGATCTCTTGGTATAGTAGGAAGCAGTCCTACATGGTGTTGAGTATAGTCGAGGAAAAATATGTTTCCACTTGTTTGACTATTAGGGAGGTAGTATGTTTCTTTTGAAAACTACTGTTTGATTTTATTGATATGAATTTCATTTTTGTATGATGCAGAGAGGAGTAGTGAGGCTCTAGGATGTGATCTAGATCAAGATCTCTCGAAGGAGGGAGTTCTAGCATGGCCGGTGAGACAGGTTGTCTGAGCATAAAATCCTGGCGAAGATCGTAGGTGGCTTATACGTAAAACGGTCCTATAGGTTGTCCTCAGATGTAATCTTGGAGAATCTCTTACATTATCCTTGGATGTAGTCAGCTCTGATGCGATTCTATGCTAGAAATGACCAAAGTGAAGTTTGAGTACTTCAGGGAGAAGCTTGGTGTTTTCTAGATCGAGGTTCCCTCCAAGGGGAGGTGATGAATCTGAGAGACTTTCTGACATGGTGGTAGGTGCATCCTCCCATGGTCAGATGTAAGTGTAGAGCCTTTATAACATTGTGGTAGGCTGGGCCTCCCATGGTCAAACGTAAGTGCAGATCCTTTCTTACTGGGTCAGATGTAAGTGCATAGCCTTTCTGATTGGTTCAGATATAACTGTTGATCCTTTCCAACATGGTGGAAGGTTGGGCATCCCATGGTCAGATACAAGTGGTTAACCTTTTCGACATGGTGGTAGGATGGGCCTCCCATGGGAGGATATAAGTGTTGAGCCTTTCTGACATGGTGGTAGGCTGGGCCTCCCATGGTCAGATGTGAGTGTCGGGCCTTTCTGACTGGGTCACATATAAGTGCTATTGTCACATACCTCAATTTTGTAAAATAATGTTAATTGTTTTTATTATATTCCTGAGACATTATGTTAAAATTTAATGCTAAGTAGGAACTAATGACTCCGCAGAGTCAACAGAAGTGGAATGTAATTCAGAATATTTTATTATTAATAAATAAATTGTGGAGACAACAGCATGGGAGAGCTCTTAAAAAGAGGTTACTGGTCAAAATGGTGGATGGAACTAGGTGGAGGGCAAGAGACAAGTGGCAGCATCCTCAAACACTTCCTAAGTTGTAGGTGGCAACTTCCCTATATTTGGGTTCATGATCCCCCAAGAAAGTGGGATCAGAGCAGGTGGCTCATTAAATGACAACTAACCCAAAAATACCTAGGCAATCTTTTAAAAGTACCCAATGAATAGAGCTGAGGCTGCTCAGATATTTTCCAGAGAAGAGACATTCAGGTGGAATGCTATTCAGGAAATTCATTTGGGGAAAAAGGGAAAATAGTAAGGAAGTTGTTCAGAGAGGATTGCTGCAGTAACTTGGTTTATTACAGATTCTTAGTTGGGAGAAATTACTGATAAGTTCTGGATTAATACTGAGTTTGAAGAGTGGTATCTGACTATTGCTACACCTAGTTCCATCCAGGGAGACCAGAGCAAGCTCGGGGGTCCTGAGGAGTCGATGTTTGAGCGCTCTCCAGGAATTGGTAGGGAGGAACGGCCTCCCATTCCTGTTGTTGTCCAAAGATCAAGCAGGTTCTGTCACTTAACTGTCTTTGTTTAAATACTATGAATGGTTGAATGTAATGTTTGTAGTTTATGATATAAGAGTAACTGGTTTAGTGATATAAATGTTTTAATTTATCAGTAATGAAATCTTTTGATGAAAGATAAAGACCCACTGTGTTTTTCCACATCTGGGTTTTACTAGACCGTACTCTAGCACAGGGGTAAATTTAAATACGAATAGTAGGATGAGATTGCAGAGTAGTAGTTTCTTTGACTGTTTTCAGAAAAGATATTTCATTGACAGTTGTATGAGTTCTTAGTTAAAAACTATTTCCTTGAACTGTATTTTGCTTTCAGAAATTTTATATTGTAAAGAATAAATAGAAGGGTATAATAATCGCTGTAGAGTATATTTTAGACTAGATTTATTTACTGTTGTACCCTACAGTTCTTTCTTCCATATTAGAATAATTTCATTACTATATGTCTAATAATAAATTGGAAGTAGGAATAGTTATATACTAATTAGATACTACTGTCAAATCAATCTAACCGATCTGGTCTAGATTTTATAAATGTTTTGTGATGAAATTCATTTCATTATTTTTCCTTCTTTTTATTGGGAGTGAGCTCGAACAAGCTTCCAGAGCTGTTAATCTTTTTATTTAGAATATGAACAAAGGTTAATAATTGTGCTTATAAGATAAAATCTGGATAGACTTAACTAAATTATGGATATATATTTAAATAAATATCATAACTAAGAAAACAAAATTAATTACAAAAGAACATAGACAGTATAGCATAAATTATATAAGAGTTAATTTTCAAGTACTATTTTCGATATACTTATAAAAATAAACTAAGGATATCAATATAGAGGCTATAGTAATCACAGAAAGATAATGTAGTTATTATAATAGTAATTTATTATGCAATACAAGAATATTATTACTACTAACATAAGTAGTATTCTTATTACTGTAAGTATATCTTAGAACTATGTATACTGTCTGAGCTATAAGTACAAGTATACTGACAGTACTTAGAATTATTGTAAAAAGAAAGATATAAAAACCCTATATTATTAAAAAGGTATAAACAGTACATCAATAATTACCAATTCTTATTAATAAGAAAGTTAAATTATAAACCAGGTACAGAAACCCTAATAAGAATACTTTTTAACAGTAAACAAATCAAATGCATTTTGTATAGGAAATAAACAACAGAAGTACAGGATGCTCTTTTATCGAGCTTAATTACATACTATAAATATAACTAGTAACCCTAATATTGCAGAATCACTTTTCAACTTAACAGTAAATTAAAAGAAAAAGGAACAAAGTTATTTTCTTCACTGTCAAATAGGGTTAAACCCTATAAAATACAATTTATACAAGTAAATCAACAAACGGTGGAACTAACAGTGTTTTACTCACAGTCGTAGTGTTAAATTAAACATAAGTAAGCTTTCAAAATTTTAATAATGTAAGCAAGGAAGGAATACAGTAATTAATACTTATATAATAATTTAGGGTAAAAACCCTATCATGCCAAATATACAAGAGTAATGACTGAAAAACCCAGTTCTGTAATATTAACACACGATTGTACTAAGAATTTACACATGAAGGCTTATAGCCTGTTCTTTTAATATAAACACAATAATATTTACAAAACAAAAAAAAATGCACTCATGTCCGAAGCCAAAGAGCCCTGCAATAGAGCTAAGGTCATAACCAAACGGTGTTAGACAATGAGCAAACAACTAAAAGCCATGAGGGTCTAACAGGACGCAACGACCAATCCCTCGTTACCCCATAACGGTTTACACAAGGTGGATGAGCCATGGAGAAACCAGGGCTTACCGTGGCTCTTACCGCCGCAACCCATACTCCTTGTGCAGACAGGGAAGAGAAGCAGATCGTATCTACAAAACAAACGTACATCCAACTGTTAAATTATATTAAAGGCAAAAGAGATGTAATTACAAGAATTTAACAATACTATTTAAAAGGAAACAAAATATTTCTTTTACCTTAGCAATGGAAAGTCACAAACAGTGATGCAGCAACCAGTGACCAGCACGAGCAAGGAGTCTGCCATTCATTTGCAAAGAAACGACGTTACAACACTTTCGAAACGTTGACAGCAAGAAACCCTCAAGTCACATAACTGAAGGAGTAAGAAGAACCCTAAATCCGAGCTGTTACTCCTTCCAACAATGCACAGTAACAGTGAAACTCAAGCCATACACTCCGAAAGGAGGAACCACTCTCGTTGGTTAAACTGAAGGAGAATGGTAAGGACTGACACAGTCAAGGTTTCGAGTTTTAGCAATGGAGGTAGTGAAAAACAAACAGGAGAATGGGTAATGCATGAGGAGCAGAAGCACCATGAGACGACCTCCAAGTTGGTGCAACGGGGTAAGTTAACTAGGAAGGAGGAGCCATAGATAGTCGCAACAATACACTAGTGACAGAGTGGCCAGGTTTCTCTCACAGAAGATGGACCAGTGCCCGAAGGCAAAGGAGGATAATAAGCTTGGTCTTGGAGAAGACTCTTTTAAAACCTGTAATGCATGGCCCAGACAAAGCCACGTCGCCATGCAAATAATTTTCCATGGTCGGTTTGTTTCTATAGTTTCGTTGAGCTAATCATGAGGATCCAGTGTTGACAATCTTTGGCTGTCTCCAAGGTTAAACCTTAGTCTCGGATGAGTCAACCTATTATTGCAACATTATAACAAGTGTTAGGTTAATACGTGAGCATTGTCATGGAAACTTACCATCGATGCATGTTTTAACAAATCATTACCATACGTTACAATATATTATCACCCATGCGATGCAATCAATTAACATCACTAGGTTTATCGTGGGTACAGCCAACTATATGGCAAGGAACCTTGTAATATGATATGTTATTTAATAAACTTTGGAGTTAAGGATCACTATATCTAGAGTGGTAAGTGCAATAACATCCTCTTGTATACAAACTTGAAATGTCCAAGATAAAGACTTTAAGAGTTATATTTAGAGTAGGACTTTAAACTTAAAATGCCATGGACTTGATTATGACCTATTCATCCAGGTGAATGACTACTTTGTCATTTAACACTTTACAGTCTTAATAGAATAAGTTTGCAACATGATTATAGGAGGGAAGTTTAATACATATGGTCAAGTAAGAATATTATTTTTACAAGTATTCCACCAACACATATATTATATTTATGGAGTATACTAATGGTTGACTTTAAAAAGGTTATAAATTCAATCATAGTAACTATTGTGTTATAATGTTAACCATTATAGTCTTGCCTTATTCATCTAAATTTTATAAATGCTTACAAGAGGAATTAGCAACTAAATATTTTGATGAATGCATCATCTGAAATAAATGTCCCTAATTTAGAACTTATCACATATGAATGTGAAGCCATTTAAGAGAAAGTTTATCAACGTAATGGTTAGACCTTGAAACTTTTATAATTGTACATTATTTTAATGATTAGAATGGTAACTAGTTTACAGTAGGTTATTCATCTGACCTAAGATAAGCTTTAGTATGTGTTGAATCAGTGGTAATGGAAATCAGACCTGGTGCATCAGCATGAGTATATCCCTATCAGTGGATAGTTTGAATTTAGCAGCAGTAATTTGTAAACCCCTTATCTATACACTTTACGAAGTAAGAGTATTTGTGTTTTCTTAAACATAAACTTTTTATTTTCGTTTTATACTTGTAAACAATCTTATTAAAGATCTTTTGACACTGATAACTACGATAGATATCAGACAATTTGAGTAATATTAAGAACTATAATTCTACCTCTACTAGAATGAAGAACGGATAATGGATTTTACCTCAGTAAGCATTGATATGTGCTTAGCCAGTACTGTCTTACTGAACTTTGAATTGCAAACAAACTTGTACATAAGACTCTAGAATTTTTACTTGCAGCAGCCATTCTTCTTACCAGTAATCTGTAAGGACAGAAGGAACTTTCTGCATTAGCTCGAAAGCTAAGTAAGCCTAGTTTTTCATGACGACCCCACCTTATGTTCGCAAAAAGAAACAAGTTAGTAAACTGAAAAGATTTGTTCTATCAATCTATGCAAATAAAAGATGAATTCTAATAATAATCTGATAACCTTTAACTAATTAAATGATTAGTTAACTGCTTTTATATTAATATTATGTAATTTAAAAATTTTAATTTTGTCATAAAATTTGGGGTTTTGACATGTGGTATCAGAGCATGGTTCAAATACTAGGCCTCAATGCAGCGCAAATAGTTTCCGTAGAACAGTAAAAATAATATACTAACCTGTATGTTTTTTTATGTGAAGAACTGAAAATTTCTTTTTTTGAATCTAACAGGGAGGTATGGAGAAGCTAGGAGAATATGCTGAAGAGAAGTCTCCAAACACCGAGACAAGACAAATGTCTAGAGAACCTATGTTAGGAGAGGTAACTGCTCACTCTTCAGAACTGATGCAGACTATAAAGGATTTGAATACTGAAATGGAATCAGTCAAGAAGGACAATGAAAGGATTTTGAAGACTCAAGAAGAGTTGAACCAAATCTTGATGGAAAAATTTCAAACTGAAGGGAGGAGAAAAAGATCTGAATCTAAGAAGGCTAGCCATCAGAAAGGATCTAAAAAGATGAAACTGGCTAAAGCTAAATGCAGTTCATCATCTGAAGGGTTCAGGGAACAACCAAGCTACCACACTACTAGTGACAATAGTGAGGCTGATTTGTATGACAGAAAGAAGAAGTATAGACCATATGAAGAGATTTCCGGGGAGTTCAAAAAAATAAAGCCCCCAACTTTCAACGGAGAGACTGAAAAAGGGGAGGAAGCAGAGTCCTGGTTATCCGGGATGAAGAAATATTTTCATATATACAACTATTCAAATCAGCTGAAGGCAAGAATGGCAATCTATAATATCACTGGAAAAGTGGACATATGGTGGCCAGATCTGAAAAGAGTCAAGGGGAAAAAGGAAAAAGAAGTGAATTGGAGTACCTTTAAAAGGTACTTCAAGAAGAAATTTCTGTCCAAACAATACTATGAAGAGAGAGCTAAATAATTTTACGAATTAAAGTTAGGATCCATGACTATGAAGGATCTCAACAGTAAATTCTTAAGCTTGTTGAGGTATGTACCTTATTTAGTCGATGAGAAACCTAAAGTGCAACGGTTTCTTAGTTGTTTTCCATATCACATCAAGGACAGAATCGAGTATGATAACCCGAAGACTCTGGAGGAAGCCATGCTGAAGGCTAATTTTTGTTTTGAATAGAATAAGAAGAAAGAAGGTATAGCCAACTAGAAGGCTAAAAAGAACAGCAATCAGCCTGAGTTCAAGAAAAAGGAATTTGTACCCCAGAAGAATTTCAAAAATAATAAGAACAGAAATTAATCAAACAGTAAGAACTTTCAGGGAAATAGAAATGGTGCTTCTACTAATTCTAATAATTCCAGTAACTTTAAAGGCAAGGAAGCTGCAAATAATCATGGGAATTTCACTAAGAACTTTGAACGGAAGGAGCCTGTTAAGTGCTGGGAATGCAATGGCCCGCACTATGCCTCGGTTTGCCCAAATCGGAAAAAGTCAAACAGCAATATTCACACTGTGCGGGATGAAATGACCACTGGAGAATTTACAAGGACTATGCCCAGAATAAATGCAGCTTTGGAGAACCACCGAGCTGACTATTAGACTTCCATGGTGGAAGTGGAAGGTATGGTTAGTCAAACCCCTGTAACCATTTTAATTGATCCAGGAGCTAGTCTTATTTACGTTTCACCTCAGATAGTGGAAAAGTGTAAATTGACTGTTGAAAAGTTTGATATTTCCTGGTTAGTTCAATTAGCCATTGGGGAAAAAAGGAAAGTAACATGTTATGTGAAAGAATGTGCCTTACTTATGAATGATTTTAAAACTACAGTTAAGCTTAATGTTCTGCCACTTGGCTCGTATGATTTACTAATTAGTATGGATTGGTTAGAGCAGCACAAGGTAGTTCTAAACTATTTTGATAAAACCTTTACGTGCGTAAATAATAATGAACAACCAGTAACAGTTAAAGGTATTCCTAGGAAAACTATAATTAGGCAAATTTTTGCTTTACAACTTAAAAGAGCAGTCAGGAAAGGGTGTAAAGTCTATGCCGTAACCATTACAGATGAGGCAAGTAAATTTGAAAAAGATAAGTTAAAAATAGAAGATATTCCTGTTTTAAATGAATTTACTGATGTCTTTCCAGAGGAAATTCCAGGATTACCTTCCAAGAGGGAACTGGATTTCACTATTGAATTGGTGTTAGGTGCGGTACCTAGCTCAAAGGCTCTGTATCGTATGAATATTTTAGAACTTAATGAACTAAAATCACAGCTAAAGGAGTTAATAGATAAGAAGTACATTCGACCCAGTGTGTCCCCTTGGGGAGCACCAGTCATCTTTGTCAAAAAGAAAGACGGAACTATGCGACTATGCATAGATTACTGTCAACTAAACAAGATGACCATTAAAAACAGATATATGTTGCCCCGCATAGATGATTTGTTTGATCAGCTATGTGGAGCTACGGTGTTCTCAAAGATAGACCTGAGATCAGGATATCATCAGGTAAGGATGAAATATGAGGACATTTTGAAGATAGCCTTCAAGACAAGGTATGGAAATTATGAATTTGCCATAATGCCATTTGGGCTTACCAACGCCCCAGCTATCTTTATGTTCCTAATGAATAATATAATGCATAAGTACTTAGATAAATTTGTTGTCGTGTTTATCGATGATATCTTAATTTATTCTAAAAATGAAGCGGAACATAAGGAACACTTACGGATAGTTTTACAAGAGCTGCGAGAGCAACATATTTTTGCAAAGTTCAGCAAGTGTGATTTCTTTAAGGATGAAATCTAGTACTTAGGTCACGTAGTGATTAAGGAAGGGATTTCAGTTGATCCTGAAAAGATTCGGGCGATCGAAGATTGGCCAGTTCCAAAAGATGTAACAAATGTTAGGTCATTCATGGGAATTACTGGTTATTACCGAAGATTCATTGAAGGCTTTTCAAAAATAGCTAATCCAATCAGTTCTTTGCAAAAGAAAGGCAAGAAATTCGATTGGAACTTAAAATGTGAAGAAAGTTTTAAGAAATTAAAAAGCTTATTAACAACTGCGCCTATTCTAAGAATAACAGATCCTAATAAGGATTTCGTGGTATGCACCGATGCTTGTAATGATGGTTTAGGAGATGTGTTGACTCAAGACGGGCATGCCATCGCCTATGAGTCCAGGGAATTAAAAATCCATGAAAATAATTATGCAACTTATGATTTAGAACTTGCTGCTGTTATACATGCTTTAAAAATGTGGCAACACCACTTAATAGGCAGAAAGTTTATTTTAATGAATGGTAATAAAGGTCTGAAATACCTTTTAGATCATCCCAACTTAAATGCAAGACAAGAAAGGTGGTTGGCCTTCTTGAGTGAATATGATTTCGAAATTCAACACATAAAAGGAAAATAAAATAAGGTGGCTGATGCTTTAAGCAGAAATGTAAAGCTGAATTTACAGCAGCCATCAGCACTTATGCTTCTGATTTAAATGAACAGCTGATAGAAGGGATAAAACAAGATGAAATTTATAAAAAAAATCAAGTTACAGCTAAAGAATAACCTACAGAAAGCTTAATAAAAGGTTATAGTCTAAATAAAGATGGATTTTTATTGTTTAAGGACAAACTGTATGTGCCTAATGTGTTTAAGGTTAAATTGTTGATTCTGGATGAAGTTCATAAAACCCCTTACTCAGGACATCCGGGATACCAAAAGACTATCACCATGTTAAGAAAAGAATATTTCTGGCCTAATATGAAATCTGAAGTAGCTGAATACATGGCTAGATGTTTGGATTGTTAACAAGTGAAAACTGAACACCAACATCCATCTGGTTTACTGCAACCTTTGCCTATTCCTAGTTGGAAATGGGAAGTAATCAGCTTGGATTTCATTACTGGATTGCCCAGAAATCAAAATCAGAATGATTCAATTATGGTGGTGGTTGACAAGTTAAGTAAAGTAGAACATTTAATTCCTGTCAAGACTACTTACAAGGCTGCTAATATAGCTGATATATTTTTAAAGCAGATTTTTAAGTTACATGGAGTACCTAAGGTTATTATTTTAGACAGGGATCCTAAATTCATAGGGAATTTTTGGAGGTCCTTATTTAAGGGATTAAACACAACAATTAATTTTAGCACCTCTTTCCATCCTCAGATGGACGGATAGACTGAAAGAGTGAATCAGGTGCTGGAAGATCTGTTAAGAATGTATGTTAAGGATCAGCCAGGTAAGTGGGAGGACTACTTGCATTTAGCAGATTTTGCATATAATAATAACTATCACTCATCAGCTAAGTTTAGTCCATTTGAAATTTTGTACGGGCATAAATGCAACACTCCTATCTCCTGGAATAATCCAGTAGATAGATTGGTGTTAGGACCTAAATTACTGAAGGAAATGGAATAGATTGTGAAGCAAGTGCAAGAAAATTTGAAGGTAGCATAGGATTGACAAAAGATCCAAGCAGATTTGAAAAGAAATCCCAAAGAGTTCCAGGTGGGTGAGCACGTGTTTATAAAGGTAAGACCAAAGAAAAGATCTCGAAGACTGGGGAGTTGTGCAAACCTAGCACCATGTTACTGTGGTCCGTTTGAAATTTTATCTAGAATTGGTCAAGTTGCATATCAGCTAGCGTTACCACCTAACTTGAAAGTGCATAATGTTTTCCATATTTCTGTTCTGAAAAAGTATGTTCATGATGCTACTCATGTGATTGATTGGAATGTTGTACAGGTGGAACCAGAAGGAGAAGTTTTGGTGGAACCGAACTGTATCCTTGGGAGGAGGGAAAGTACTCTACGGAACCGCACAATTGGACAGTTGAAGGTGCAATGGAAGCACCTTAGTCCTGAAGAATCTACCTGGGAACTGGAAAGTAAGATGCAGGAAGCATACCTGAATATGTTCCAGGAGGTTGCAAAGAATTAAGAATAAGTAACATCGAGGACAATGTTATATTTTAAGGCGGTGTGTATGTCACATACCCCAATTTTGTAAAATAATGTTAATTGTTTTTATTATATTCCTGAGACATTATGTTAAAATTTAATGCTAAGTAGGAACTGATGACTCAGCAGAGTCAACAGAAGTGGAATGTAATTCATAATATTTTATTATTAATAAATAAATTGTGGAGACAACAGCATGGGAGAGCTGTTAAAAAGAGGTTACTGGTCAAACTGGTGGATGGAACTAGGTGGAGGGAAAAAGATAAGTGGCAGCATCCTCAAACACTTCCTAAGTTGCAGGTGGAAACTTTCCTATATTTGGGGTCATGATACCCCAAGAAAGTGGGATCGGAGCAGGTGGCTCATTAAATGAAGACTAACCCAAAAAGACCTAGGCATTCTTTTAAAAGTACCCAATGAATAGAGCTGAGGCTGCTCAGATATTTTCCAGAGAAGAAACATTCAGGTGGAATGCTATTCAGGAAATTCATTTGGGGAAAAAGGGAAAACAGTAAGGAAGTTGTTCAGAGAGGATTGCTACAGTAACTTGGTTTATTACAGCTTGTTAGCTGGGAGAACTTACTGATAAGTTCTGGATTAAGACTGAGTTTGAAGACTGGTATCTGACTATTGCTACACCTAGTTCTAGCAAGGGAGACCAGAGGAAGCGCGGGGGTCCTGAGGAGTCGATGTTTGAGCGCTCTCTGGGAATTGGTAGGGAGGAATGGCCTCCCATTGCTGTTGTTGTCCAAAGATCAAGTAGGTTCTGTCACTTAACTGTCTTTGTTTAAATACTGTGAATGGTTGAATGTAATGTTTGTAGTTTATGATATAAGAGTAACTGGTTTAGTGATATAAATGTTTTAATTTATCAATAATGAAATTTTTTGATGAAAGATAAAGACCCACTGTGTTTTTCCACATCTGGGTTTTACTAGACCGTACTCTAGCACAAGGGTAAATTTAAATAAGAATAGTAGGATGAGATTACAGAGTAGTAGTTTCTTTGACTATTTTCAAAAAAGATATTTCATTGACAGTTGCATGAGTTCTTAGTTAAAAACTATTTCCTTGAGTTGTATTTTTCTTTCAGAAATTTTATATTGTAAAGAATAAATAGAAGGGTATAATAATCGCTGTAGAGTAGATTTTAGACTAGGTTTATTTATTGTTGTACCCTACAAATCTTTCTTCCATATTAGAATAATTTCATTACTATATGTCTAATAATAAATTGGAAGTAGGAATAGTTATATACTGATTAGATACTACTGTCAAATCAATCTAACCGATCTAGTCTAGATTTTATAAATGTTTTGTGATGAAATTCATTTCATTATTTTTCCTTCTTTTTATTGGGACTGAGCTCAAACAAGCTTCGGGAGCTGTTAATATTTTTATTTAGAATATGAACAAAGGTTAATAATTGTGCTTATAAGATAAACTCTGGATAGAGTTAACTAAATTATGGATATATATTTAAATAAATATCATAACTAAGAAAACAAAATTAATTACAAAAGAACATAGACAGTATAGCATAAATTATATAAGAGTTAATTATCAAGTACTATTTTCGATATACTTATAAAAATAAACTAAGGATATCAATATAGAGGCTATAGTAATCACAGAAAGATAATATAGTTATTATAATAGTAATTTATTTATGCAATACAAGAATATTATTACTACTAACATAAGTAGTATTCTTATTACTGTAAGTATATCTTAGAACTATTTATATTGTCTGAGCTATAAGTACAAGTATACTGACAGTACTTAGAATTATTGTAAAAAGAAAGATATAAAAACCCTATATTATTAAAAGGGTATAAACAGTACATCAATAATTACCAATTCTTATTAATAAGAAAGTTAAATTATAAACCAGGTACAGAAACCCTAATAATAATACTTTTTAACAGTAAACAAATCAAAAGCATTTTGTACAGGAAGTAAACAATAGAAGTATAGGATGCTCTTTTATCGAGCTTAATTACATACTATAAATATAACTAGTAGCCCTAATATTGTAGAAGCACTTTTCAACTTAACAGTAATTTAAAAGAAAAAGGAACAGAGTTATTTTCTTCACTGTCAAATAGGGTTAAACCCTATAAAATCCAATTTATACAAGTAAATCAACAAACGGTGGAACTAACAGTATTTTACTCACAGTCGTAGTTTTAAATTAAACATAAGTAAGCTTTCAAAATTTTAATAATGTAAGCAAGGAAGGAATACAGTAATTAATACTTATATACTAATTTAGGGTAAAAACCCTATCATGCCGAATATACAAGAGTAATGACTAAAAAACACAGTTTTGTAATATTAACCCACGGCTGTACTAAGAATTTACACATGAAGGCTTATAGCCTATTCTTTTAATATAAACACAGTAATATTTACAAAACAAAAATGTTAACACTCATGGCCGAAGCCGAAGAGCCCTACAATAGAGCTAAGGTCTTAACCAAACGGTGTTAGACAGTGATCAAACAACTAAAATCCATGAGGGTCTAAAAGTCCGCAATGACCAATCCCTCGTTACCCCATAAGGGTTTACACAAGGTGGATGAGCCATGGAGAAACCAGGGCTTACCGTGGCTCTTACCGCCGCAACCCATACTCCTTGTGCATACAGGGAAGAGAAGCAGATCGTATCTACAAAACAAATGTACATCCAACTGTTAAATTATATTAAAGGAAAAAGAGATGTAATTACAAGAATTTAGCAATACCATTTAAAAGGAAACAAAATATTTCTTTTAACTTAGCAATGGAAAGTCACAAATATTGATGCATCGACCAGCGACCAGCACAAGCAAGGAGTCTACCATTCATTTGCAAAGAAACGGCGTTACAACACTTTCAAAATGTTGACAGCAGGAAACCCTCAAGTCACATAACTGAAGGAGTAGGAAGAACCCTAAAGCCGAGCTGTTACTCCTTCCAACAACGCACAGTAACGGTGAAAATCAAGCCATACACTCCGAAAGGAGGAACCACTCTCGTTGGTTAAACTGAAGGAGAATGGTAAGGACTGACACAGTCAAGGGTTCGAGTTTTAGCAATAGAGGTAGCGAAAAACAAACAAGAGAATGAGTAACGCATGAGGATCAGAATCACCATGAGACAGCCTTCACGTTGGTGCAACGGGTTAAGTTAACCAGGAAGGAGGAGCCATAGACAGTCACAGCAATACACCGGTGACAGAGCGGCCAGGTTTCTCTCACAGAAGATGGACCAGTACCCGAAGGGGAAGGAGGATAATAAGCTAGGTCTTGGAGAAGACTCTTTTAAAACCTGCAATGCATGGCCTAGACAAAGCCACGTTGCCATGAAAATAATTTTCCACGGTGGGTTTATTTCTATAGTTTCGTTGAGCTAATCATGAGGATCCAGTGTTGACAATTTTCGGCTGTCTCCAAGGTTAAACCTTAGTCCCGGCCGAGTCAACCTATTATTGCAACATTATAAAAATTGTTAGGTTAATACGTAAACATTGTCGTGAAAACTTACCACCGATGCATGGTTTAACAAATCATTACCATACGTTACAATATATTATCACCCATGCAATGCAATCAATTAATATCATTAGTTTTCTCATGGGTACAGCCAACTATATGGCAAGGAACCTTGTAATATGATATGTTATTTAATAAACTTTGGAGTTAAGGATCACTATATCTAGAGTGGTAAGTGCAATAACATCCTCTTGTATACAAACTTGAAATGTCCAAGGTAAAGACTTTAAGAGTTATTTTTAGAGTAGGACTTTAAACTTAAAATGCCATGGACTTGATTATGACCTGTTCATCCAGGTGAATGACTACTTTGTCATTTAACACTTTACAGTCTTAATAGAATAAGTTTGCAACATGATTATAGGAGGGAAGTTTAATACATATGGTCAAGTAAGAATATTATTCTTACAAGTATTCCACCAACACATATATTATATTTATGGAGTATAGTAATGGTTGACTTTAAAAAGGTTATAAATTCAACCATAGTAACTATTGTGTTATAATGTTAACCGTTATAGTCTTGCCTTATTTATCTAAATTTTATAAATGCTTACAAGAGGAATTAGCAATTAAATATTTTGATGAATGCATCATCTGAAATAAATGTCCCTAATTTAGAACTTATCACATATGAATGTGAAGCCATTTAAGAGAAATTTTATCAACGTAATGGTTAGACGTTGAAACTTTTATAATTGTACATTCTTTTAATGATTAGAATGATAACTAGTTTACAGTAGGTTATTCATCAGACCTAAGATAAGCTTTAGTATGTGCTGAATCAGTGGTAATGGAAATTAGACATGGTGCATCAGCATGAGTATATCCCTATCAGTGGATAGTTTGAATTTAGCAGCAGTAATTTGTAAACCCCTTATTTATACACTTTACGAAGTAAGAGTATTTGTGTTTTCTTAAACATAAACTTTTGATTTTCGTTTTCTACTAGTAAACAATATTATTAAAGATCTTTTGACACTGGTAACTATGATAGATATCAGACAGTTCAGTAATCTTAAGAACTATAATTCTACCTCTACTAGAATGAAGAACAGATAATGGATTTTACCTCAGTAAGCATTGATATGTGCTTAGCCAGTACTGTCTTACTGAACTTTGAATTGCAAACAAACTTGTACATAAGACTCTAGAATTTTTACTTGCAGCAGCCATTCTTCTTACCTGTAATCTGTAAGGACAAAAGGAACTTTCTGCATTAGCTCGAAAGCTAAGTAAGCCCAGTTTTTGATGACGGCCCCACCTTATGTTCGCAAAAAGAAACAAGTTAGTAAACTGAAAAGATTTGTTCTATCAATCTATGCAAATAACAGATGAATTCTAATAATAATCTGATAACCTTTAACTAATTAAATGATTAGTTAACTTCTTTTATATTAATATTATGTAATTTAAAAATTTTAATTTTGTCATAAAATTTGGGGTTTTGACAGCTATATGATCCTTTCTGACATGGTGGCCAGTTGGGCCTCCCATGGTCAGATGTGGGTGATGGGCCTTTCTGACATGGTGGTGGATGTCTTCCACCCATGTTTAGATGTGCATGTTGAGCATGCCTTTATAACATGGTGGTGTACGTGTTCCTCCCATGGTCAGATGTAATTGTTGGTAGGGTCTTTCTGATTGGGTCAAATATAAGTGTTGAAGAGGATGAAGACCTACATGGAGGCTAAGCCTACAACTAGCATGAAAAAGGGATGGCTCTATAGAACTTCCTATGATGATTAGAATTGAGAGATAACACCATTTGTTCGAGATAGCGGAAGAAACAATGATCATGACCTAAGATGATCCAGTAATTATCCAGACTTGATGATGATCTAGTGATGGTCTAGCTTTGATGATGATCCAGCTATGATTATGATCCATATTTGATGATGATCCAGCTGTGATGATAATCCATTGATGATGATCAAGTGATGATCCATATTTGATGACGATCCAATGATGATCCATCTTTGATGATGATCCAGTTAATATCCAGCTTTGATGACGATCCAGAGAATAAGACTTGTTCTAATGAATTGTGTCAAGATAATACCTTCCTAGTTAAGAGGGAGTGTTGATGTATTTGTAACTTCACAATGTATTAATTTTTATTTCATTATACCCCAATGTTCCTATTATATGTCGATGACTTGTTCCTAATAGAAAAGAGGAACTCATTAAAGTTGCAAGAATGAGACTTGCTGTTGAGTTCGAGATGAAGGACTTGGATTGATGCACTACTTTCTAGGCATGGAGGTGTGGTAGAATGCGGATGGAATGTCCTTGGGACAAGGGAAGTATGTAGTAGAGATCCTGAAGAGGTTCAAGATGATGGACTGCAAGGCCATGACCACACCTATGGCATCGAAACTGAATCTATTGAGTGTTTCTTCATCAGATTCGGTTGATTCCATAATGTATCGTCAGATGTTTTGTTCCTTGGTGTACCTGACGAATACGAGACCAGATATTTGCTTTGTTGTGAAAACATTGAGACATGTTCACCTGATTGCTGTAAAGCATATTCTGAGGTACCTGAAGGGTATAGTTGATTATGGGCTCAAGTATGAGGTGAATCAGAAGATTAACCTAGAAGGTTATGAGGATTCGGATTGGGTATCCAGTGCCATTGATAGGAAGAGCACCTTGGGGTGTTGCTTCAATATGAGATCAGGTGTGATCTCTTGGTATAGCAGGAATTAGTCCTGCATGGTGCTGAGTATAGTCGAGGCAAAATATGTTTCCACTTGTTTGACTATTTGGGAGGTAGTATGTTTCTCTCGAAAACTACTGTTTGATTTGATTGATCTAGATTTCATTTTTGTATGATGTAGAGAGGAGTAGTGATGCTCTAGGATGTGATCTAGATCAAGATCTCTCGAAGGAGGGAGTTCTAGCATGGCCGGTGAGACAGGTTGTTTGAGCATAAAATCCTGGTGAAGCTCGTAGGTGGCTTATACATAAAATGGTCCTATAGGTTGTCCTCAGATGTAATCCTAGAGAATCTCTTACGTTATCCTTGGACTTAATCAGCCCTGATGTGATTCTATGCTAGAAATGACCAAAGTGAAGTTCGATTACTTCATGGAGAAGCTTGGTGTTTTCCAGATCGAGGTTCCCTCTAAGGGGAGGTGATGAATCTGAGAGCCTTTCTGACATGGTACGATTGGTTCCTTATATGGTCAGATATAAGCGTAGGATCCTTTCTGACATGGTGGTAGGTGCATCCTCCCATGGTCAGATGTAAGTATAGAACCTTTCTGACATTGTGGTAGGATGGGCCTCCCATGGTCAGATGTAAGCGCATATCCTTTCTTACTGGGTCAGATGTAAGTGCATAGCCTTTCTAATTGGTTCATATATAAGTGTTGATCCTTTCCAACATGGTGGAAGGTTGGGCGTCCCATGGTCAGATACAAGTGCTCAGCCTTTTCGACATGGTGGTAGGATGGGCCTCCAATGGGAGGATATAAGTGTTGAGCCTTTCTGACATGGTGGTAGGATGGGCCTCCCATGGTCAGATGTGAATGTCGGGCCTTTCTGACTGGGTCAGATATAAGTGCTATATGATCCTTTCTGACATGGTGGCCAGTTGGGCCTCCCATGGTAAGATGTGGGTGCTGGGCCTTTCTGACATGGTGGTGGACATCTTCAACCCATGGTCAGATGTGCATGTTGAGCGTGCCTTTCTAACATGGTGGTGTACGTGTTCCTCCCATGGTCAGATGTAAGTGTTGGGAGGGTCTTTCTGACACGGTCAAATATAAGTGTTGAAGAGGATGAATACCTACATGGAGGCTAAACCTACAACTAGCATGAAAAAGGGATGGCTCTATAGAACTTCCTATGACGATTAGAATCGAGAGATAACACCATCTATTCAAGATAGTGGAAGAAACAATGATCATGACCTAAGATGATCCAGTAATGATCCAGACTTGATGATGATCTAGTGATGGTCTAGCTTCGATGATGATCCAGCTATGATGATGATCCATCTTTGATGATGATCCAGCCGTGATGATAATCCATTGATGATGATCCAGTGATGATCTAGATTTCATGACGATCCAATGATGATCCATCTTTGATGATGATCCAGTTAATATCCATCTTTAATGACGATCTAGAGAACAAGACTTGTTCTAATGAATTGTGTCAAGATAATACCTTCCTAGTTAAGAGGGAGTGTTGATGTATTTGTAACTTCACAATGTATTCATTTGTATTTCATTATACCCCAATGTTCCTATCGGGAGAATGCCAACAAGTAAGTCACATAAAGTCATTGAGGGTAACCCTCCATTGTAAGTCGGGGAAACATTCCCCACAATTAAGTTAAGTTCAACCCTCATTGATCGGAGGGAAAATTCCCCATGGTTGAGGGGCACTATGGTTATTAGACTCTCCTAGAGATGTCATCCATGGTAAGTAATTGTAAAAGTCAGAAACTAGTATAAATAGAGAGTGAGACTCTCTATTTGTCACACACACTCACTCAACTAGGGCGCACGAGTGAGAGAGGAAGTTCTAACACAAGTGAGAGAGAGAAAAACTGTTGGAGATCATCTTTTTTGTCTTTGGGTTTTACTGCTTCCATTAGTTCTCATTCTATATCTGAGGAAGTTGCGAGGTTTTCTCATTTATGGTTTCCCCAATGAAAATCTTTGTGTTCATTGTCTATTGTGATTGATTGTTGTGCTTGTTATTCTCTCAGATATGATCCTAGGTCATATTGCTTAAATGATAAAAATCTAACAACTAGAAGATGATCACCATGATAAGAAAGGGATTCTTTTGGTCTAACATGAAAAAAGAGGTAGAAGAGTATTTAGCTCATTGCATTGAATGCCAACAAGTAAAGGAAGAACACCAAGATCCATCAAAGTTACTGCAACCATTGGCCATTCCAAAATGGAAGTGGGAAATAATCAGCATGGATTTTATAACAGGTCTACCTAAAATTTTAAGGAAACACAACTCAATCATGGCCGTAGTAGATAAGTTAACTACATAATCTTTTTTTATTCAAGTAAAATATACTTATAATTTTGTTAACATCACAGATATATTTATGAAAGATATTTTCAGGTTACATCATGTACAGAAGGTAATAATCTCAAATAGAGACGTAAAATTTACAGGGAATTTTTGGAAATCTTTGTTTAAAGGACTAGGCACACAATTGAATTTCAACACTGTGTATCATCTGCAAATGGATGGACAGAATGAAAAGGTAAACCAAGTCCTATAATACATCCTTAGAATGTATGTAATGGAGAAACCAAGTAAGTGAGAATATTACTTGCACTTAGCAAAATTTTCTTACAATAAGAATTTTCAAGTATTAGCTGGTACGAGTCCTTTTGAAATTTTGTATGGACGCAAATGTAATACTCCAATTTATTGGAGCATTCTAGTTGATAGGTTCATGTTAGGACATATTTTATTAAAGGATATGGATCTAACCATGAATCATGTACAACAAAATTTGAAAGCTTCCCAAGACATGAAGCAAAATTATGTTGACTTAAAAAGAACTCCTTGAGAGTTCTAGTTAGGTGAGTATGTGTATATAAAGGTAATACCTAAGAAAAATCTCTCTATTACTGGGAAAGTATTCAAAATTGGAACCCAAGTATTGTGGGCTATTTGAAATTTTGGAGAAAGTAGGTTTGGTTGCATACCAATTAGCCCTACCACCTACTATTAAAGTACATAATGTTTTTCACATTTCCATTTTGAAGAAATCCGTTCATCATGATACTCATGTGGTTGATTGGAATGTTATGCAGGTGGAACTTAAAAGAGAGTTCTGGTTGGGACTAGAGTGTATTATCGACCGGAGTAAATGTTTACTCGAGAACCGTACCATCAAACAACTCAACGTGCAATGCAAGCATCGTACTCCAAAAGAGACCACTTGAGAATTGGAATGTGATATGCAGGAGGCATATCCAATCATATTCCAAGATGAATAAATGGAAGAATAAAGACATAAATTTAATAACACTGTGGAAATTGAACCCACTGTTAGAACAATTACACTCACATCAATTGCCAATTGCACATGCAAAATTACTCACAAAAGAGACTGAATATGGAGCTGAACACTAATCTGTATTGAATAAGTGTACAATAGCCAAACCTATGAATTCATAGGCTCCCACAATAAATAATTACATGAGGGATTTGAATGCATAAAGATGCCATTCGAATCTAGTCAAAAGCAGGCTTACTAAATCTAAGCAAATTCCCCATAGGTGCATAAAGCAGTTTCGAAAACTGTCAAGGAGCTCACGAATTGGAAAAATCAATTAGGCAAGCTAAAAGGTAATGGAAGGAAAACTCATACATGCTTTTAATAGGAGAAAAGAGTGGATGATGTGGAGGACAAAAAATAATTTAACCTCACCTAGTCAAACTTTCCCAATTGCCTTAAAGCACTGAAAAAGCAGGCAATAAAGCAGAAAAAAGAAGAAAGGCACTAGGGAGGCCAAGAATAAAGTAGATTTGATTCCAGGAGGTTTCCCAAGTGCTCCATGACTCAAAATTAGTAACTTTGACCACTATGGATGTGTAGATGACAACTTGCATAAGATGGAATATGGAAACTAGGCAAATAAGACAAAAATTGATTAATTAATGTCTAAGGTAGCTAACTATGGGTTGATTATTCTAACACCCCCCCTTAAGCCTGACTTATGAGTAATATATTAGAAAATTATAGGGCCTAGCAATAAGGCTTAGTCACCCTTTACATACTGCATGTCCATTTAACCAAGGAAAGAGGCAAAAACCCAGTGCGAAAATCCTCCCTTAAACATGGACTGTAAAACAAATATTGGAAATATTCCCATCACTCATGCTTCACAGCATGATCAGCAATCCCCAGCAGTGATTTGAGATTTCTGAATGTCTTCTCACAAAATTCTTTGTTGAAGATATCAGCTACTTGCTCTGAAGATGAGTAGAAGAGTAGGTGAATGGTGCCGTCATGCACAAGCTCTCTGATGTAGTGCATATGGATCTCAATGTGTTTGGTTCTCTGCTTATGAACTAGATCATTGCAGATTTGAATGGTACTCTGATTGTCACAGTAGATAGTAGTTGATTATTCTGATTCGAAGCCACACTCTCCAAGTAACCCCTGCAACCATAGACATTGAGTTGTTGCATTTACAACTCCTCTGTACTCTGCTTCTGTAGATGAGAGTGCAATGGCACTCTGTTTCTTACTTGACCAGCTGATTGGCCCTTCTGCAAGCATGAACACATATCCTGATGTTGACTTTTGATCTGTGCTATCACCTACCCAATCATTGTCAGTAAACCCAATCAAATCAAGATCATATTTTGCTTTATAAAAGATCCCATGTGTCCTTGTTCCCTGAACAAAGTTAAGGATCCTTTTGGATGCTTTCCAATGGATCTCATGAGGCTGATCCATGTATCTAGAATCCACACTTATTGCATAAGAAATATCAGGTCTAGTATGTGTGAGATACAACAAACATCCAATCAATTTCCTATACAGTGTATTGCTTACCATAGGTGAAGAATCAGCTTCTTCAAGCTTCACTCCTGAAAGGAAAGGAGTCTTGATTGGCTTGCAATCCTTCATTCTGAATTTTTTCAGCAAATCCAAGGCATACTTGGACTGGTGCACCTTGATTCCATATTTGGTTAGAGCAATCTCAAGCCCCAAGAATTGGCTAAAGAGCCCCAAATATGTCATGGAGAAGGCTTGGTTCATTGCACCCTTCAAGGAAGCAATTTCATCCTTTGAGCTTCCTGTAATGAGAAGGTCATCAACATATAAAAAAATGATCATTAATGAACCATTAATCAGCTTCAAATAGACATTTGGATCTGATTTGCATCGAACAAAATTTAGTGATAGTAGAAAGCTATCAATCTTGGCATACCAAGCCCTGGGGGCTTGCTTAAGCCCATACAATGACTTTTTTAGCCTGCACACAAGAGATGGGTTAGTAGAAAATCCTTGAGGCTGCTGCATGTATATCTCTTCAGTGAGATCTCCATTCAAAAAGGCACACTTTACATCCATGTGATGTACCTCCCATTGCTTTGAAGCTGCAATGGCTAAGGCTAGCTTGATGGAGTCCATCTTTGCCACTGGTGCAAAGGTCTCATTGTAGTCTATGCCATGAACCTGTGAGTAGCCCTTGGCTACCAATCTGGCCTTGTACTTTAGAGGTGAACCATCAGCAGCAAATTTGGTCTTGTACACCCACTTACACTGAACTAGCTTCCTCCCTGGGGGAAGATCAACCAGCTCCCAAGTGTTGCTCTTCTGGACTGAGCTGAACTCTTCCTTCATGGCTGCTTGCCATCTTGGATCTTCTGCTGCATATTCATATGTCTAAGGATCTGATTCCGCCATCAGATAGCATTTATCAGCAAACATAGGATCTTTCATGCATAGAGCACTCTCAAATTGAGATCTAGTGCTCCTAGGGTCATTAGGATTTCTAGCTAGTTCTCCAGCTGCATGAATGGTCTTGGATTCCCATTTTGGCCTTGTAGGGATGTTAGGATCTGCAATAAAATAATCACTATCAGACATATTAGAATCAGCATGTTCAACTATCTCTTCACTTACATTCAGAGGTTCTGGTGGTGAAGAGGATTCTCCAACTTCCACTGCTGCTAGGGGTTCTTCTTGAAACTGAAAACACCTTTAAATGAAGGATTTGTTTGTGCTCAAATTGATCAGCTTGTACCCTTTTGAATCTTTATATTACCCAACAAATAGACACTATTGGGTTTGGGGCTGCAAAGCCTTCCTCTTTTCTGTTGGAATTCTAGCCCAAGCCCTTGAGCCAAAAATCCTAAATTGGGTCACATCTGGCTTGTGCCCACTCCATGCTTCGAAAGGAGTCATACCATCAAGTTTTTTATGAGGAACCCTATTCTGGATATAGGCTGCACAATTTATAGCTTCGGCCCAGTACTTTGGTGGCAAATTCTTAGCCTCCATCATGCAGGTTTCCATCTCTTTCAATGATATGTTCTTCCTCTCAGCAACACCATTCTGCTATAGTGTGTAAGGGATAGAATGCTGCATCTGCACAATATTGAATAAACTCAGAATTGACATACTCACCACCATTTTCAGATCTGAGGACCTTGAGTTTCCTCCCAGACTGGTTTTCAACCAAAGCCTTAAAGACTTTGAAGAGGCCAAAAACTTCAGACTTGTGTTTCAGGAAGTAAACCCAGCAATACCTGGAAAAGTCATATATGAAATTCAATGCATATTTGGCCTGACTCACTGACATATGAGGGAATGGGCCAGCAACATCACTGTGGATCAACTCAAGAGGTGCAAAGGTTCTCTCATGACTAGCTCTCTCAAATTTATGCTCTGGGTGTTTTCCTAGGATGCAACCTTGACAGACTCCTTTGGAAAATTTTATCTTTGGTAACCCTATGACCATCTCTTTTTCACTAAGATCAGAAATATACTTGTAATTTAGGTGGCCAAATATTTCATGCCAAAGCTTGCTTGCCTCATTAGCATGAATCAGAAGAGCAGAGAGGTTTGAGTAGGGTAGGAAGTGTGAGAACATGTATACCTTCAAAGTATGATTTGCAACTCCTTTTGCAATGACTTTACCACTTGAGATCTCTGTGATCTCAAATTCATCAGGGGAGAATATGACCTTGTTTGGAGACCCTATGTGGGTCATCTGATACACTCATAAGAGGTTAGAGGCAAGACTTGGAACATACAACACATTGCTGAACTTACCATGATCAATATCAATCCTCCCTTTTCCCAAACTTTCAGTGAGAGAGTCATCTCCCCATACTATTGGTGGACCTTTAGACATGTCAAGTGAGGTGAATGCCTCCTTGGTCAAAATCATATGTCTTGAAGCTCCAAAATCAATGATGAAACTAGGTGAGCTTGATGTGCCAGCAACCAATGCATGAACTCTCTCTCTGTCTTCTGAACTTGATCCTCCTTCCCTCTTCTTTGAGCTGTCTGGAAGGGAGATTCCATTATTCTCCAGGAGTTGGGTTAGCATGTCTATTTGCTTCTTCATGCAGGACCTCTCAAAATGATTTCCCTTACTGCAGTATGCGCACTTGCTCATTTCTCCTTTGTTCTTCTTCTTTTGGTAGTTCTTCTTGGAACCTTGAGGCTCCTCCGGAGACTTGTTCTTGTCTCTCTTTTGCTCAGGTGGCTTTTTAGCTTTATTTTTTATTTTTGAATCCACCCTTGAATCTCCAGCAACCAGAGCTTGGTCTTTGGATGGTTTGATGGTGCTCATCATCACCAATTTATCTTGTTCTTGTGTGAGAGATTCCATGAAATATGCAAGGCTAGGCATCTTCCAGGCTCGAGCTGTCAACTTTGTGGCATAGAAGGTCAAAAAAAACACTAAATAGTCAGGTCCAAGCTTCGAGAGTATGGCCAAGACCGGCTGATCATCCTTCTTTTTGATCCCACATTGTTTTAGCTGCAAAACAAGTGCTCTGAACTTGGAAAAATAGAGTTGCAGGGATTCAAAGCTATTTGGACTCAGGGAGATCAATTCATTTTCAATTTGATGTCCCCTCATCTCATCTATCTTTCCAAAAAGATCAAAAAGATTTTCCCATACTTCATTCGGTGATGTCAATCCATCAAGATGGAAAAGGAGGTCTCTGGATATACTCAGACACAAGAGACCATAGGCCTCATCCCTCATGTTGTGCCATTTATCTTCTCTGCGGCTACATTGGGCTCTACTTCTATTTCCATATTCAATTTGTAGAGGAATTTCACTCTCAACAGTATCTCCATATCTGCTTTCCATTCAAAGAAGTTAAATGGAGTCAAGATGATCTTCTGAGATTGATCCATAGCTCAGAAATTGTCCCTACAGTCTGTAGAATGCTCCTAGTCAATGATGTTGAACCTGAAAAACAAATTGGAAGGAGAGAAATTGATCTACAAAGTCTCTGATACCATGTTGAAATTGAACCCAGTGTTAGAACAATTGCACTCACATCAATTTCCAATTGCACATGCAAAATTACTCACAAAAGAGACTGAATATGGAGCTGAACACTAATCTGTATTGAATAAGTGTACAATAGCCAAACCTATGAATTCATAGGATGGCACAATAAATAATTACTTAAGGAATTCAAATGCATGAGGATTCCATTTGAATCAAGTCAAAAGCAGGCTTACTAAATCTAAGAAAATCCCCCATAGGTGCATAAAGCAGTTTCCAAAACTATCAAGAAGCTTACGAATTGGAAAAATAAATTAGGAAAGCTAAAAGGTAATGGAAGGACAACTCCTACATGCTTTTCATAGGAGAAAAGAGTGGAGGATGTGGAGGAAAAAAAACAAGTTAACCTCACCTAGTCAAACTTTCCCAATTGCCTTAAAGCACTGAAAAAGAAGGCAATAAAGCAGAAAAAGTAGGCAGGTGCTAGGGAGGCTAGGAATAAATCATATTTGATTCCAGAAGGTTTCCCAAGTGCTCCATGACTCAAAATTAGCAAGTTTGACCACTATGGATGTGTAGATGACAACTTGCATAAGGCGGAATATGGAAACTAGGCAAATAAGACAAAATGGATTAATTAATGTCTAAGGTAGCTAACTATGGGTTGATTATTCTAACAAACACAGAGGACGTTGTTATCCTCTAAGGGGAGGTGTATGTAATACACCAATATTTAATAAATTGTTATTAAATTATTTTAGACAATTTTGTTTTATTATTTTAAATATTTTTGGCAAGAAGTAAAAAATAATACAAATCTAATAGATTATTCTTTTATTAATAAAGATACTGGAGGGGAAAGAAATGAAATAGTTGTTGAAGAGTGTTTGCTGACCATAAGAGTAAAATTCAAGTGACTGAAGCCATGGATAATTTTAGGGGCTATATATAGCCCATGGGCTATATTAAGGGGTTTTTAAAAATTTAGTGGGCTATATTCTTATATGGAAATGGTTTTTTCATCTAAAATATATTTACCCAATATTTTTTAGAAAAAAATAAATCCAAAATCAATAACCTCTTGTATATTAATGAGGAAAATGAAAAAAAATATTTTCGCCATAGCAAAATCTCCCTCCAATCTATCTTTCGCCCCCAATTTATAGAGAAAATATATTGAAATCACTCTTTCACCCCCAATTTTTAGTAATGGAGGATCACAAGGGTTATTTCTCCCTCCATATTCCTTTCAATTTAGGTATATGGTTGCATTTTCTTGTATTTTTAGTCAATTTCGTGTGATTTTTTCTTTGAGCCCTTGATTTCCAGTATTGGAGGGGAAATTAGGGGCTATTTTGTTCTATATAAAGGATAGAGTGATTCATGGTTTGTCCACATCGAGTTGTGCTTCCATGGTGAAGGTTCTGGTTGATGTGATTCCACTTTTCATTCTTATTTTTCTTGTCATTTTAATCTTTGCATAACATCTCCATTGTCAAAAGTTCAGCCTTGAAGGGGAATGTCGCACATGTAATTTATTAGAGAATACAAACTTCCATCACACCTTTTATCTCATAATTAACGTGGTATTATTTTTTTCATGATTTTTATGTTTTTTATCTATAGTTACAATAGATTAATATATTGTAAATTTACCTTTTACAATTTTTTTTATCATGGATGTTTTTTGAGGCCTATTAAACTCTAGCGAACTCTTGATTCTTAGGGATTATTAGGTGTTATTAGGGTTTTATTCTATCATAGGAGTATTGGTTCCATGAAAGCATTATAGAGATCAAAATATATGATTGATTTTATTCCATGCCATGTTTAAACTATAGAATTTCATTTATATGTTGTTAGTGAATGCTACTCTTGATGTAGATATGCCACATGGGTTTTATATTTTCAAAATGAATTTGACCTAGTTGTTTAAAATGTGATTTTATTATGATCTTGCTATGCAATTATTATATGATTTAAGCCATTACCGAGAGTGTTTATACTCATATTTTATGTTTGTTATTGTTGATGTTTGGGATGTTAGTAATATAAATGAATGCACACTGATTATATTGGTTGGGATATAGTGGAATGGTCATTGTTTTGGCTATCTCTTATAGAGTTGTCCAAAACATACTGGTAGATTATTTTATTTGTATTGAGACGTTCGTGATTGGAAGAATTTTTTATTCATATTTCCAAGTTCATTAATTTTATTTGTGACCTAAATTTGGTGGGTTTGGTACTTCTGTTACTATATTTTGTTTTTTGTAAGATTCATTCATAAGTAAAACCTTTTTTGGTGATTTTTTTTTATGTTTAATTGCTAACATCATCCAAAAATGCATCTCTTTATGTATGATAAATAGATGGCTTATATTAGAGGAAATTTCAACTCAAAATGGGCCTCCTAAAAAAAATTAATAAAATAATATTTATTAATTTTGGAGGAAGAAAAGAAAAAAACTACTTTTTTGTTTGTATTTTCGACATATCTCCCTGTTTTTTTACTCAAATTTCAAACTCAAAAGTTCTTTGGATGCAGAATTAAATTTCGCATCCAACGAATACCCACTCGGCATACTTTTGATGGACCCCACTACCCCAAAAACAAGAAATACCTGAAAAAGCGTGATGATGACATCATCATCACATTTTTTCAGGTATTTCTTGTTTTTGGGGTATCGAGGTTCATCAAAAGTATGCCGAGTGGGTACCCGTTGGATGTGGAATTTAATTCGGCATCCAATGATCTCTCCCATTTGAAATTTGAGTAAAAACACGGGGAGAAAATTCCGCATCCAATGAGCTCTCCCGTTCAAAATTTGAGTAAAAGCACGGGGAGATATGTCAAAAATACAATAAAAAAAAGTAGTTTTTTTTATGATACCTATCCCCAAATTTATATTAAAAATTTGTTTAATACCTATACTGTATTTCAAATTTAAATCAATTTCATTAGCTAACACATGATGACATGGAATTTGAATTAGAGTTAAAAGGCCCATTTTGAGTTGAAATTTCCTCTAATGGTTGGAACACAATACTTCATTTCCATTATGATGGTATATAATATGTACAAGGCATGTTGCATTTGAGATGTATATATTATGCTATTTGATATGTAGCCTTTTGTATTGAATGAGGGTATTAAAACAAGTTTATCGCATTTTTCATGCTTTAAAAATTTTCAAGGACATTGATACAAACACCTCTTTAGTTTACTTGAGGAAAAAAAGTATTTAACTAAGTATTTCTATGATATGCATGATGGCGCATTAATGAGATTTCTATTCCTGTTAGTGTATGTTCTTGTTTCTAATAACCATTGCAAGTTTCTAACTAACTCTAAAAATTCTAAATCAAATGACAGAATTCATATTTTGATTGTCAACAAAAGAAAGGAAAAAGACACATTTGTATCTATAAACAAATAAGCAGGTTATTTTTTCTTGGAGGGTAGCTTAAAAATGAGAGATTTGGAAAATAATATATTTTGGAATCCCTACACTATATTAATGTTTTGGGTATCGATAATACTCCATGTTGTAAAAAAGGTTCATGGGTGCCCTAATCACACCATGGTGTAAAGTGTTCAATTCTATCATTTTTTCAGTATGTCAAGATTTGGGTCCCGACATGTTTGTTGGGACATAAAGGGACAAGATACAAAGTGGAGTCCCCACTTTACCTGAGTCTAGTTAATGTAGTTGTGTTTCATCAACACCTCTAGTTGTGAGTGACCCAATACTGCTTGTGAAATGAACAAATAAATCCCTCCTCTCCTCATTCATGCATTTGTTCATTTAAGGGTCTAGGAGTTGAGAGAGTCAAGCTCTAGTATATGCTCTTATATTGCACTACCTTAGTAATATACAAAATCAAAAGTTACATCTTCCTAGAAAAAGATTTCTAAGACATTACAAGGTTTTATAATTTGATGAAAGATTTTCCAAGTTTTTAAAATATCTTATAATTCAGCGAAATATTCTCCAAGATTTTACAATATCTTATAATTTAGTGAAAGATTCACCAATATTTTATAAGACTCTATAATAGAACGAAAGATTAGCAAAAAAATTATATATACATATTTTATTATTGATAAAATAGCCTTCAATTTTTCCTATATATTAGGCAGATTCACCCATTTATCATACAAATAAATTTTGGGGGTGTTCTTAAAATTATCCCTGGCTGAAGCTGCTGAGTGAGAAATCAATGTGCACGAGGCATATTCCCCAAAATTAGGTCACAACTCTTTGTTGAGTTCTAAAGAGCGGGAGGCTCATAAATGACCAAATCTTAGGAAAAATAATATATAATAGTATGTCCATTAGCAAGTAGCAGGCTAGCATTGGATGGGGAATTGAATATGATAATGCAATAGATGGAGCATTAAGTGGATTTTGATCTTGTGGTTTAGGGAACAACATCGAGGGTTCTGGAGCAAGTGATATTTATTGTTCTAGGATTTGTTTGGGAGGAACGACTATTCCATCTATTTTTTTGCAATAGTGGTGCGAGGTTCATTGTCTAAATTCTTGATTGATTAGAACTAGTTACAAGAGGATTCCTATTTTAATTTTGAATTCCAGTTACTTTCTTCTAAGAAGAAATATATTATGTATATGAATTAAGTATTGATCTATTATGCATATGAATAAAGTATTGATCCATTATGCATCTAAATAGAATATAGATTTATTATGCACATGTTCAAGTAATATTTGCTATTATGTTTCAAATATAGATATTCTTTCTTGTTATTATAGTCATGCTTGTAAAATAAATCTGAGTTAGTATTATAGGGTTCTATTTGAATATTAGACAATACTGGGGGGGTGAATCAGTATTGATAAATTTTAACAATAAAACCCCTTTAATTTACTTATTAACACACATGATCAACAAAAACACACAAAACACAAATTTATCATGGAATCCCAATTTGGTAACCCACCAATAATTCCTATTACTACAAAATTATATTTACAAATAGTTTTTTCCTACCTCTACAAACAAATATGGTACTACACCCTGTTTACCGTAAAATACTAGAAGGAGGCTATGACCCCCTATTTTATAAGCTGTTGCTGAAAGGATTCTACAACACCTCGTTTACCAGCTACAAGTGGAAGGAGGCTATGACCCTGTTGCAAGCCTATTTCCTATCCTAGCGCCTCCCAAACTCCCTTATATGATAATTTGATCTCTGATTGGTCTACATCAATTGATATTCCAATTGAATATATAAAGACACTTATTTGAAGGTTTAAAGCATTGTTTATATACTATCAAACATATCTCTTAATTCAACAGTCACATATCATCATCGTGACTCTTCACAAATAAATAAAATGATTCGAAAATACTTCTCTATTTGTCATTTTTAACTCTGTTTAATTTATCAGTCGATACCTTCCCCAGTTTCTTTTCTGCAACAAACTCTCTGCAATAGTTCTTTCTACATTAATCTTTCTAAACCAACTTTTCCACAATTTATGGGTACATGACCTTTCACAATTTCTTTTCCGCAATGTCCTTTCCACAACAACTCTTTTTGCATTCAGCTTTGTGAACCAACCTTTCCTCAATTTCTGGGAAATCATTTCTTCCATAATTGTAGATTGCGGGTTACGGATGTGCATGTTGAATTTTCTTGAAAATTTCTTTCGCATATATCTTTCTGCAATGACGTTTCCACAATTGGAAACTTTTTCCTTCCACAATTCTAGATTACAAATTGCAAAAATCCATTTTGACTTTTCTCAAAAATTAATTCCGCGATTCATCTTCTGCAAATCCTGTAAACCATCAATTGCTTTGTGGAATAATCCTTGTCCAAACATTAATTATCAAACATGGAGATTCACTTAGGTGCTCTGGAACGCTATTTTCCACACATATTTACTTTGCATATCCTTTTCCTACCATTGATTTATTCTCTTGATACAATATGAGTTGTCCAACCTTGACTAAATAATATGATTGCAACTCCATGACCCTGCATTGTTGGAGAAGTAATACATCCTTAGTACATAGTTTTAACCTTATGCTAACTTTTTAGGAAATCATTTCTTCCATAATTGTAGATTGTAGGTTATGGATGTGCATGTTGAATTTTCTTGAAAATCGCTTTCGCATATATCTTTTTGCAACAACGTTTCTAGAATTGGAAACTTCTTCCTTCCACAATTCTGGATTACAAATTGCAAAAATCCATTTGACTTTTCTCTAAAATTAATTCCGCGATTTGTCTTCTACAAATCCTGTAAACCGTCGATTGCTTTGTGGAATAATCCTTGTCCATTCATTAATTATCAAACATGGAAATTCACTTAGGTGCTCCGGAACGTTATTTTACACACATATTTACTTTGCATATCCTTTTCCCACCATTGATTTATTCTCTTCATACAATATGAGCTGTCCAACCTTGACTAAATAATATGATTGCAAATCCATGACCCTACATTGTTGGAGAAGTCATACATCCTTAGTACATAGTTTTAACCTTATGCTAACTTTATTTTACTTCATGCAATGATATCCTATGGTTTAAGACTTACACGAGCTGATTCAGCAAGATAACTAGTTATTTTGTCTTGTTCACACCTATAACAATGCCCTATTTGGTCAACCCAGCACATGTGCACCTCATTTAATACCTTGGGGTGCTACATCCTTTATTTGGGTGATCTGGGTTTGACTAGGGGGCTCTAGTGGTATATTGGGTCCATTTTCGCTCTCCCATGAGCATTTATTGCAACCTAAAGCATCCCAATAACCTCTATCTTCTCACCCACACTTTCCTAGGACTCATTAATGACCGAGCACACTTTAACAACATTCACATGAGGTTTCATGCCTATTTGAGCTAAGTTGGAGCTCCTTTGGTCCCCCTAGGGGGATTTAGGTCAAATCTCATCATGACACTTGTACTTTTCCAATTGGCTTCTAGAGCCACTTGATTTTTTTCCAATGTATTATAAATGTGTACCATAACATCTACAAGAGGTATGATAATAATATGATCATAAATTAGCATCATTCACATGTGTTATTCCAACTATTTTCCTGTCTCCTTGTTGATTATCTTGCACATTTTGTCAAACACTTCATGTGTGAATCTTGTTCTAGATCCTAGATCTGGTTGAGAAGTAAATTCTTACATGTATCAGAACTATTTGGAGTTGTAAACAAATCCTCTGACGTTTGAGTTGTTGTTTAAGGCATATTTCCAAAAAACATTTAGTGTTTTCTTTATATTTTTAACAACATTTTTTTGTCATAGGTTGCGTAAGTAGGATGGAGAAAACTTGAGCTCTGCTTACTCCATTCAATTATTTTGAGTGGAAGGCTGAGATGGTCATCCAGTTGAGGTCCACGACCCTCTATCGGGTCACCATTGGAACTAAGAACGAGCCAAATTCTGCTGTGGAGAAAGATAAGTATTTTAATAGGCTTGATGAGGTCTTCATTATGCTCCGCCTCAGCACTTCAAGAGAAATTCTCTTTAACATATAAATTTTGGCACACCGAATGAAGTTTGGGTCAAGTTTGAGTCACTATTCGGGAAGAAAGATGAAATGAGAGGCCATCATCTTGAGAATGAGCTAATCTCACTGAGCCCGGCTCACTACGATACCATTGAAGAATTATTCACCAAGTTTAAAGCACTAGTACTTCAAATAAAATAATGTGGCATAGAGAAGAAATATGATCATATTATATTGTCCATCCTTTCTAAGTTGGGGCTAGAGTATTATGTATATGTTTCGACATTTCACTCTAGCAAACTGACCACTAGAAATTAGAAGATGCCTGCTCTAGCATATTTCATGGAGTCCTTGACTCAGGAGCACAACAATCTCATACAAACTGGTACCATCATCAAATCCAAGGATCAATCCCTTGTTGCTAGTGTATCAAATCAATCCCTAGGAAATAATAATGATTTGAAGCAAAAGGAGAAAGAGAAGAAGGAATCAAGTTCGAAAATATCTAGTTCTACTAATGGGAGCTCGATATCCAGGAGGAGGATAAACAAGAGAGAAATAACCACATGTGATTATTGTATAGGTTCACATATTTCAGAAACCTTGCTTCATAAATAAAATGGATATCATGGCCAAGCTCCTTGAGGAGAACCATATTGCTCTTCCAGAATTTGCAAAAAGATGGGAGCGTAAGCAAGGAAATGGTAAGGTTGTGCATTCATTGGATGCATGGGTAAAACCCAATTCATCTATTTCTTATTCACATTCTAATATATCAGAACCTGAAACCTCCATCCCTTCCTTGAAAAAATTCCCAGTCAATTCATCAAAGCTTCCTCCCAAAACTACTCATTTTTAACTAGCTTTTGATGTGCCTTCTGAAATCTCTTTACAAATCCATTCAGATCTTTCCATTTCTGATTCTGAATATGAGATAGAGGATGATATAAATCTTATGACATTCATTGTCTCATTTCCCCAACCATCTCATGACCAAAAGACCCATCAACCCTCAAGTTCACTAGTTGGAAATTCAGAAAATTGCCTAGTTTCCAATGCTATGTCTCTTGTATATGTTGTTGTTATGTCTTGTATGCATTTCATTGGTTAGATAGACATATCATTGGCCTTCATGGTACTAATTTTTGATATTTCTGGACTTTCTTTCACCACCCATGGTTCAAATCTCAAGTCTCCAGACCTTCCAGGTTCGCTCAATGGCAACTGTGATCTAGTTGCTCACTCTTCTCTTCCAATGGATCCATTCGCTCATGGAGACACGATACCTATGATATTTTCTTCTGTGTATGACATATATTCTGATATGTCAGAGCCACCATGGCTTTTTTTATATATTTCTAAAGGTGCTTCATCAAATTGGGAGAAATATTCATGGTTTTATTCATGATATGGAAACTACACATAATGCATATTTTGTTGAATCTTTTGATGTTATTTTGGAAAGAGTTTGCAGAGATATATTTTCCAGGGATGATTATGTTATTATATCATAGTATTCTTGCAGAAAAATATATTCTTATGATTCCCATACATTATCAAATGATGACCATAAAAGGGCCTCTCCACATGATCTTTGTTTATAGCACTTTGATGCATTAATGGATGATCTTGGCACCCACAACATATTCACCAAGTACATCACCAAGAAATTGTTCTTTCAGCTCATTCAAGTGAAGAAGAGGACCTAATGAAGACATTTTTTTATCTCTGCCATATCCATTTTTTGAGGGGAGTTTTTTTCCCATGTGGTTTTCCTCCTTACCTCAGTTACATGGATCAATTAAATTTGTTGTAAAAGGTGACTTGTGCCTTAGTTTCCAAGGCCTTAATAAATATTTTTGATTAAATTGTACTAAGTCTGGATTAAGGGGGGTGTTGGACTATTAATACATCCTTATTACATAGTTTTGACCTTAGCCTAACTTTATTTTCCTACATGCAATGATATCCTATGGTTTAAGACTTAGGAGAGATGATTCAATGAGAAAACTTGTTATTTTGGCATGTTCACACCTACAAAGGTGCCCTAGTTCTTCATCCAAGCACATGTGCACCTCATTTAATGCCTTGGAGTGTTACATCCTTGAAGTGGGTGATCTGGGTTTCACTAGGGGGCACCAGTGGTGTATTTGGTCCATTTTGCCTCTCCCATGAGCATTTATTGCCACCTAGAGTATCCCACTCACCTCTATCTTTTCACCCATGCTTTCCTAGGACTCATTAATGATCCATCACACTTCACCAATGTTCACATGAGGTTCCGTGTCTGTTTGATTTGAGTTGGAGATCCTTTAGTCCACCTCAAGGGGATTGAGGTCAAATCGCATAAAGACACTTGTACTTTCCGAATTGGCTGCCAGAGCCACTCAAATTTTGTCCAATGTATTATAATTATGTACCATAACATCTACAGGAGGTATGATAATAATATGATCAGCAATTAGCACCATTCACATGTGTTATTCCAGTTGTTTTCTATCTCCTTGTTCATTCTCTTGCACATTTTGTCAAACACTTCATGTGTGAATATTGTTCTAGCTCCTAGATCTGATTGAGAAGTAAATTCTTACATGCGTCAATTAATCAATTTAGTTTAATCAGACTTGATCCCCTCGTTGGATACTCTCATGTGTCTTTTCATCCTTATCACATATGCCCTCACTTGCCCTTCCATCACTTATTCCTTTGTTAGAATAGTAATCTATCCTTAGTACCTTATTTTATAAATTACTCAATTTCAATTTATTCTAAGCATTAAGTTGTTATGGTTCAGACTTAGGGAATTTGATCTATGAGGTGAACTCGTTATTTTTAGACCATTCACACATGCACCAACGCTCTAGTTTGGTCAACCCATCACATGTGCACCCTCATTTATTATATTGAATTTCTACCTCCTTGAATTGGGGAATTTGGGTTTTTCTAGGGTTGCTAATGATGTATTTTGTCATTTTTTTGCTCTCCTAGGAGCATTTATTCTCACATTCAGCCTCCCACACACCTCTATTTTCGCACCCATGAATTCCTTGCACTCATTATTTCCCTAGCACACTTTACCAATGTTCACATGAGGTTTCGTTAATTTTTAGGATGAGTTCGAGCTTGATTGGTCCACCTAGGAGGGATTGAGGTCAATTTTGGCCATGTCACATGTACACTCCCAAATGGATTCCTAAGCTACATGAATTGTTCCAGATGTAATATATACCTATTGTTAACACATTCATATGTTTTATAGCTCAATAATATCCACTTTGTGTTCACATGTGTATGTAAATTTTGTTTTACTTTCAAGGTTTTTGCTAGTTTTTGCAAAGTAATTTGAATTATGAGAGTCTCTTGCACTCCTAGATATAGATTTGAATCAAATTCACACATGGTATCAGAGATTATTGGAGCTTCATATCAATCTTCAGTGTTTGAGTTGCATTTGAGACATTTTCCTGATAAAATTTGATTGTTTTTGCAGGTACTTTCAACAAAATATCACCACTAGCACAAGCAGAGATGGAGAGAAACCACAACTTGTGCACTCCATTCAATTACATTCAATGGAAGTTTGATATGTTCATCAAACTAATATCTAACAGTCTCTACAGGGTCACCATGGGTACATAAGTGGAGCCAAATTCTGCAATAGAGAAGTCGAAATACTTCAATAGACTATATGAAGATTTTGGGATGCTATGTCTTATCATTTCGAGAGCTCTCATGTTTGATGTTGACAGTTTGACAACCCCAAATTAAGTTTGGATTAGTATTGAATACTTCTTTGGGAAAACTGATGAACTAATGGGACACCGGCTTGAAAATGATCTCATCACCATGAGCCCAACACATTTTGACACCATCCAGGAATTCTTCACCAAATTTAAGCCTTTGGTAATTCAACTCAAAAAGTGTGGAATTAATAAGGAGGAAGAATAGTTAATACTATCAATCCTTTCAAAGTTGGGGCCAGAATACTCAGTGTTTGTTAGCACATTCCAGTTTGGCAATCTAACCATTCGAAATTGGAAAATTCCAACACTTAGGCAAGCTTCATGCAATCCCTGACTCTAGAGCTGGACAATATAGTGCAAATGGGAACCATCAAGATAAGAAATTATCATGCTCTTGCTGGAGGTGTTTCGAATGCATCCAAAGGAAAGCAGAAATCCAAGAGTTCAAAATAGCCAAATTAGAAGAAGCAAGATAGACCCAAGAATCCTGATGGGGGTTCGAGACTTTTCAAGGACAAGGACATGAAGTGCAACGAGAAATCCAAATGCACCTATTTCCACAAGGGATGGAATCTAAAAAGATCCTGCATGAAGAATACCATTGGAATGATGGAACCACTACTAGATAAAAACAACATCCCTGCCCTAGATTGCGCAAGGAAGAAGGATGGCAACTCAAGTTCTCACAACAAGGATAAATTCCATGCCTTGGTTACAAGTTCTTCTGATCCCTTCACCTTCATCATTAATTCAGGATAATCTAGGCATATGGCCTCTACCAGAGAGCTCTTCACTTCCATGCATTTGAATAGTGGCCCAACTATTCAAATGGGAGATGACTCTAAGATCCAAACCAAGGGAGTTGGCATGATCAACATTGGCCATGGATATTTCAATGATGTCCTCTATGTACCTAATTTGGAAGAAAAATTGTTGTCAATATACTAAATGACACATACTAAAAAATCCAAAAGAGTAACATTCACTGCATATGTGGTATAGATAGCAAAAATATCCTCCAACAAAGTTGTGGCATTTGGGTATGCATATCACCAAGCTAGAATGCATAGATTCTCCAAATTTCTTCCAAATTCTAGTGGGAAAGTGCTTCTATATTAACCCAATGAGACCTCCAAGAGATGGAATGCGATATTTGGTCACATGAACTACAAATACCTTCAAGCACTCAATAAGGATGACATGGTGGAAGGGATTCCTCCTATCAAATATTCTAATAGTGCATGCATTGGTTGTGTAGCGGGAAGTCATCTAGAGCGCAACTATGAGAAGGTGAAGAAAATGAGATCTACAAAAACACTTGGACTGGTGCATTAATATCTCATTGGTCCTCTTCCCACTCCCTCCTATGGATGATCAAGGTATTTTCTCACTTTCATAGATGATTACTCAATATTTTGCTTGGTCTACTTCTTTAAGCTAAATTATGAAGTCTTTTAGACTCAGAATATTTGGAAGGCCCTTGTTGAGAATAAAAGTGGGTACAAGATTAAAATAATTAGGAATGGAAATGGTAAAGAGTATTTCAATAAAAAATTTCAGCACCTATGTGAGGAATGTGGCATCCAAATTCAGCATTTGATCCCCTACACACCACAACAAAATGGTGTGGCAGAGAGGAAAAATAGGGTTCTCAAAGAGATGGCTACATGCATGATTGAGGAAAAGGATTTAAGTCCTAATGTATGTGATGAATAAATAAATTGTGCTATGTATATTCAGAATATATATTTACACAAATGAGTGAAATTAAAATCATCTTATGAGTATTGGTTTGGTCATAAACCAAACATCTCACATTTCAGGATTTTTGGCTCAAGGGAATGGGCTCGAATTTCATTAGAAAAGAGGAAGTCATTGCAGCCACAGAGAAAATAATGTATCATGGTTGGTTATGGTCAAGAAACAAATGGTTATAATATCTTTGATACATCCACACACAAAACTTTCATTTAAATAAGTGTGCAATTCGAAGAGGAGATTATACCATATTTTAAACTAGCACCAGGAGAATGCTCTTCTTCCCAACACCATGATGATGTAAGTAATAATTCAATATCTGAGATTTCTGATATTTCTGATAATGAAATGGATGAATATGAAATATATGTACATGACTCACATTTAAGTCCCAAGTGGGCTTAGAAAACCATACAAGTTGTTGGGGATCTAGCAGGAAATCATGTAGATCCTAGGAAAACAAGATCACAATTTCACAATACTTCTTATGCAAGTGAAATTGATATTGTTGATAATTGTTATATCATGATTCAATATGATCCACAGTAATATCAGGAATCATTTCATGACCCAAGGTGGCAATCATCCATGCAAGATGAATCCAATTCTCTTCAAGAGAATGAGACTTGGGAATTGGTTCCCTTGCCTCCCAAGAGGAGGCTTGTGCAATGTAAGTGGGTCTACAGGACAAAATTTGCTGCATATGGTTCTGATATCAAGTATAAATACATATTATATTCCAAATGATTTTCTCAAGTTCAAGGAGTGGACTATACAGAACCCTTTGCACTGGTTGCAAAGATGGATTCAATTAGGTTAGTTTTAGCCATTGATGCTAGTAAAGGATGGGGGGTTCACCACATGGATGTCAAGAGTGAATTCCTCCATGGAAACTACAAGAAGAGATATAAATACAGAAACATGAATATTTAAAAGAGGATCCTTCCCTTGTTTGCAGGTTGAATAAGTCACTCTATGGCCTCAAGGAATCCCCAATGGCTTGGTATACAAAAATGGACATTTTTTTGCTCTCAATTAGTTTCATTTGATGCAAGTCTAATCCTAATGTGTACTTGCATAAAAATATGATGTATTTCAGGTAATTGTACTATATATTGATGATATATTAATTATAGGGAGATGCACCAAACAAATTGGATCAATTAAGGCATCTCTACACAATGAGTTTGCAATGACTTATCTAGGATTGCTAAAACAATTTCTGAGATTGGAAATTGAGAAATATGAAAGAGGAATCATGCTCAGCCAACATAAGTATGCTTCAAAACTGATATTAAAGTTTAAAATTGATGAGTGTAATGAAGCCACGTGTCCATTTCTTTATGGCATAAAACTAGGTGAATTTGGTGATTCTCCTTTGGTATATTGTTCATTGTATAGACAACTACTCGGGAGTCTCCTGTATATTACCCATACCAAACCTGATTTGGATTATGTTGTTAGTGGTGTAGAAAGATATATGCAGTAGCCAAATTATATCCATTATAAGGAATCCAATAGGATCCTTGATCATGTTCAAGGAAACAGGAATTTTGAGGTACACTATGCAGCTAGTTCTCCACTAGAACTAGTAGGATTTTCTGATTCAGATTGGGATGGAGATCACAATAACAAAAATTCCACTTTAGGTTTTTTTTATGTTTTTTTATGGTCCCATTTTCTGTTCAATTTATAAATAACACACAATTTCTCTTTCTTTAGCTGAGGCCGAATATAGAAGAGCAGTGAATGCAGCCACACAATGTGTGTAGTTGCAAGGCATTCTTCGGAAGCTTGATGTTGCACTTGATTCAGCCATTGTAATTTGGTGTGACAATAAGATTGAAATCAATATATATACGCATCTATTACATAGGCAGAGGTCCAAGAACATAGAGATCCATATGTACTACATTCGGGGCTTAGTGTGTGATCAGGTGATAGCCTTGCAATATTTCCCATCCACTTAACAAACTCCTGATATATTCACCAAGAGTTTTAATGAGAATAATTTCACTTAATTGAGATAATTTCTTGGAGTGGGTGATGGATTATCATGGCTTCCATTCACCTTCATATTTCCAGCCCCATGTCCATTTTTTAGGAGAGGTTTTGTTCCCATGTGGTTTTTCTCTTTTCCTTGTTTTTCATGGACAAATAATTTTTTCTTCTATGAGGTGACTTGAGCCTTTGTTTCCAAGGCCTCCATTATGTTCTGGTTAATTTTTACTAAGTCAAATTGTTTTAGAACAATAATCCATCCTTAGTACCTTCGTTTATACCTTAGTCAATTTCATTTGCTTCTAAGGATTAAGTTGTTATGATTTAGACTTAGGGAATTTGATCTAGGAGGTGAACTAGTTATTTTCATAGCACTCAAACATGGATCAAAGCTCTAGTTTGGTAAAACTAGCACATGTGCTCCTTCATCTAATGTCTTGGAGTGATACCTCCTTGAATTGGGGAATCTGGGTTTGACTAAGGGTGCTAATGATGTATTTGGTCATTTTTTTCTCTCCTAAGAGAATTTATTGTCACATTGAGCCTCCCACACACCTATATTTTCTCACCCATGCATTCCTTGGACTCATTATTACCCCAATACACTTCACCAATGTTCACATGAGGTTTCATGACTATTTTGGCTAAGTTGGAGCTTGATTGGTCCACGTAGGGGGGATTGAGGTCAATTTTGTCCATGTCACATGTACACTCCCAAATGGATTTATAATCCTTATGAATTGTTCCATATGTAATATATACATGTTCTCAACACATTCATATGTTAGACAGTTCAATAATATCAACTTTGTGTTCACATGTGTATGTAAATTATGTTCCTCTTTCAATATTTTTGTTGATTTTTGCAAAGTAATTCAAATTGTGAGAGTCTCTTGTGCTCCTATATATAGATGTGAATCAAATTTTCACATGGTATCAGATATTATTGGAGTTTCATATCAGACTTGAGTGTTTGATCTGCATTTGAGACATTTTCCAAATAAAATTTGAGTGTTTTTTACTGCTTCATCCAAATGAATTGAGTACAACATGATGCAACAACAATATATTCATCCTTTTTTGTAAATAGTTCCATGGAATATCATTTATTTCTTAACCATGATACCAAAAAATTTCCCAAAAAGAATGTTGCTCCACTAGTACTCTTTCGGTCATCAACACTTTCTTCCCAATATG
Source organism: Pseudotsuga menziesii (assembly GCA_001517045.1). Lineage (NCBI taxonomy): Eukaryota > Viridiplantae > Streptophyta > Pinopsida > Pinales > Pinaceae > Pseudotsuga > Pseudotsuga menziesii. The sequence continues at coordinate 19,273 of LPNX010275204.1, read as the reverse complement.
CATCAGTGAATGCTTTTAAACTGAAGTTTTGACATTTTGGGTACCATAAACCTTAATTATTAGTTCCTTTTAGATATCTAAAGGTTATTTTTACTACAGACACATGCGTTTCTTTTGGAGCTAATTGAAATCTAGCAACCAATCCTACAACTTGCATTGCATCTGGTCTTGTAGTTGTTACATATAAAAAACTACCTATCATAGATCTATGCATATTATGATCCACTTCTAAGGACTCGTCTTTTTTGCTTAGTTTACAACTAGTGATCATAGGAGTATTCACAAGCTTGTATTCTTCCATCTTAAACTTCTTAAGCATATCTTTGATGTATTTGGTTTTAGAATTGAATATTCCTTTATTAGAGTGATAGACTTATAATCCCAAGATGAATGTTAATTCACCCGACATTGACATTTCAAATTCCTTCTTCATTTCAAAAGCAAAGTTTACACTTAGTACTTGTAGATTGCTTCCAAATATGATATTGTCCACATAAAAAATAACAATAATCATATACTTATCTTCAATCTTTATGTAGATATTACTATCAGTGGCTCCTCTTTTATATCCATGTTGCTTCAAGTAGTTATCTAGCCTTCAAAACAATGCTCTTTGGGGTTTGCTTGGGACCATAGAGTCCATTTTTTAGTTTGAAAACATAGTCTCTATTCTCTGCTAAGAGAAATCCTTCAAGTTGTTTGATATACATTTCCTCTTCTAGTTTCCCATTTAGAAATGCATACTTGACATCAATTTGATATACTTTGAAGTTTTTATAACATGAAAATGCCAAAAACATCATGATCGTTTCAAGTCTTTCTATAGGTGCAACGGTTTCTTCAAAATCAATACCTTCCACTTGAGCATATCCTTTAGAAACTAACCTTGCTTTGTTTCTTATCACTTTTCAATTTTCATTTAACTTGTTTTTGAAGACCCACTTGGTTCCTACAATATTATTATTTGTAGGTCTTGGAACTAGTTCCTATGTTTATTTTTTCTCAGTTTGATCCAACTCTTCATCCATGGATTTGAGCCAATCATCATTTTTTCTAGCGTCTGCAAAGTTCTTAGGTTCCACCACTGATAGTCAGGATTGGTCATTAAATAGTAGTTTCCTTCTCATGTGGACTCCACCATATTTGTCACGTATGGTTTGTGTCTCAGGATGATCTTTTTTGTATTCTCCTAGATGGAGCTTTTGTTTCATATCTTTGAGAGTCTTCACCTCCACTCTCCTCTGATTCTTCTTCTTCTATTCTTTCTTTTTCAAGAGAGAGAATCCTCCTCTTGTAATTTTTTTTTGTTTATCTTATATTTCCTCGTCATTAGTTTCTTCAACATCCTCACTTTCTTAGATTTGTATTCCCTTTGACTTAGTATCATCAACAATTACATTTATGCTTTCTATGATCTTACGTTATTTTATATTATAACATCAGTATGCCCTTTTTGTGGAGGAATATCCAAGCAATATTTCTTTATCCATTTTAGAGTCAAACTTTCCTAGATTATCATCTTCTCTTTTTATGTAGCATTTACTTCCAATGAGTCTAAAATATTTAACTAACGTTGATCTTCAAAATCATACTTCATAAGGAGTCTTGTTGCTATTCACTCTGAGTTGTCCTCTGTTTTTTATATAGATAGTTGTATATACTACTTCTCTCCAATAGCCATCAGGAATGTTTTCTTCATTAAGCATAGTTCTAGCTTATTCTTGAACTGTCTTGTTCTTTCTCTCAACTACTCCATTTTGTTGAGGAGTTTTTTCTATTGAAAACTACCTGTTGATTCCATGAATTTCACAAAAACCATTGAATTCATTTGAGGCAAACTCTCCACCATTACCTAATCTTAGACATTTAATCTTGCGATTTGCTTTATTCTCAACAAGTGCTTTGAAGGGTTTTTTCATAAAGGATTCTTATTTTTATTTAAGAAATGGCACCCAAGTCATCCTTGTATAATCATATATTACTAACATAAAGTAATATTGACCTTGAAGTATTTTAGTTGTTTTTAGTCCACAAAGATCAGTGTGGGTTGTTTATAATGGCTGAGAGCTTGTATGTTCTTTAACCTTGAACATTGTTCTTGTTTGTTTCACATGAAGACAGTGTCTACAAACATGATTTGGTGGTTTTATGATCTTTAGCAGATTTCTTGTAGCTCCATTCTTACTATTTTTTACAAGATTGTCAAAGTTCAGGTGGCCCATCCTTCTATGCCATAAGAAACTTTCATCAATTTGACTCATATAATATTGTTCTTCATTTTTTAGAATATACACATTGTTTGGAGTTCTTACATCCATCCCAACAATTTTTCGTGAATCTTTTCTTCTGTTTTCACACTTCTTGGAATCAAATATACATATGTGTCCTTGATCACATGTTTGGCTCACACTTAAAAGATTAGGTTTTATGTTCTTTACAAGAAAAATATTTTGATCTTTCATTTTGTCTCTGATAGCTATTGTACCTTTCCCAATTATTTTAGTGGATAGATTATTTCCAAAAGTGAGTTTTCCTTTTTGATTTATTTTTAGGATTGTAAGCTTATTTGGGTATCCTTTCATGTTTTTTGAACATCCATTATCCATGTGCCATATATTTTGTTTTTTTGTAGCACATATAGATAATGAACATTCCATATCATCCCGCTTCTTCAAATCCTTCCTCTCCTCTTTGTCTTCATATTTTGAGGTGTTATCGATAGGAATCACTAGTTTGCAATTTATAGCAATGTGTCCTTAATTACCACATTTGTAGCATTCTATACTATAGCTCTGTAGAGGAGTGAAATACTTATAGTTTCTTCTTTATGAATTGCTTCTAGTGTGACTTTTCTTATAGAATGAAGTTTGCAATGTAATGTCTTGCTTTGTAATGACCCATTTACTGGAGTTTACTTATTTATGCTAGATAACATTAAGTAATACATTTGATTGCAATAGAACATGTTCATTGTTGTGCAATGTGATCATAAGATATATACATATACATATAGTATGGTTGGTTTATTTATCTTGCTTTGTATTATCTATGAATACGACTTTTATTTGTACAAAGATAATGTATCATGTGGTGTGCATGATGTTGTGATCTTGATTGATTATACGTTATAATAGGAAAAATATTGAATCAATGTTATCTCAGATATCACTAATGGTTTGTCTAGTGTGGCAGGAAACCACCAGTGCATGTTGACGCAAGGTTACACCAATGGATACAAGGACTCCTCAATGACTCAAATCTTTGTAATGTTTATAGTGAGAAAATTTATATTATGATTTATGATTTTGGAAAAATTAATGCATGTGATTGTTGGTATGTGTGCATGCATAGAGATAATGCTCGCCAATGAAGCCACATATGGGTAATTGGGATTGTATGGGGGAATGTACCAACATGAATAGAACTTATTTTACATGCGATGGTTTGAAAAGAGAGAGTCTGTGATATGCATGTTGCCATGAGGGTAGTCCGTGGACTCGGTCACGCACTAGTATTAATTGAGGGGCACGCAATAAGGTGAAGGCCTTATTCCTCGGTAACCAATCTCTCTCCACAGTGTAGCTAGGACTCATTTAACATGGTCTCATCCATCATACGAATTCCCCACCATGAAAAACAAGATATTTGAAGGACATGAATATAGGCATGGCATTACGATAAAGAAATGCAATTAATAAAAAATAACACTAAAATATATATAGGGTGCTCCAATGATATTTAAATAGATAATAAATTGGTCAGATAGAAATAGATCAAAGAATGTGTGTAATAATAGGAAACCTCACATACACAAGAAAATAGAGAAAGTAATTACTAATTAAAATATTAGAAACACATGCACACACAAGGTTATGAGAGAAACATTTTGAATGAAAATAAGAAAAAGTAAGGAAAGCAATGATAAAATAAAATTAAAGTGTAAGAAAAGAAAAGTGGAAATTGCATATGCATATGAGAAACAAATCCACAAAAATGGAATTAGGATGAGTTCAAAATAAAAATAAACAAATAGCATTTTACATATGAAAAAGAGAAAGAATCTCAAAAGGCTATAAATAAGAGAAGAGTTATTTTCACTCATATATATTTTTCTTCCTTAATATTGGATGGATGAAATAATATCAATTGACTTTGAAGGTGAATGTGGAGAGTTTGGTTAATCAGTTTGTGAACAAGGTTAAGAGGCCCCTTAGTGACTCTATGCATTCTCATCGTGCTAAAGGTTTTTCCATACAATCACCATTGCAGCTTGGGAAATGCTAGGGAAAGAAGAGTACCCTAGGAGTGGTAGGGTGGTCAACCGATGGCGTCATGTTCATTGGAAAGCTAATGCCAAGATTGAATTTCTCAAGTATCATGCGTTAATAAAATATGGAACAAATCTCTTAGCCACAACAGAAGATCAAGAAAATCAATAACATCTACAACATCGAATTAGGCTCAATGTACTATCTATTGCATGTTATATATAAGGGTGTGTGTAAGAAGTTGATGGACCTTTTATATGCAATCCTATTTTTCAAAAACAAGATCACGTTACCAAAAAATACATCAAGGTTCTGCTACATAGCACTTGGTATGGTTCAACCCAAGCCTGACATGTCATGGGACATGTAGGATAGGAAGCCATATCGCGTATGCGTTATATAACTACAAAATGCACTCGTGATATGTAGTTATAAAATGCGTACGCAATTTGTAAAACAAAAAAAAAATCAAATACACAAGCCCGAAACCCGTGGCCCATTTTAACAATCAAGAACACGAAAACGAAGGCCAATTGGAGCGTTTTGGAGCAATTTAACTGTTTCGGATTGTTGGAGGACTGATTTAGGTTGAGGGGAGGAGATTTCACTCGTGAATTGTCATCCAACAAGGTAATTCAATCACCCAAATCATTCTTTTTTTTTGTCAATTTTTAACCTATAATTGTGTTTTTTAATAGAATAATCAATCCAACAACTCCCAAGCTAATGTTTGATGGATTCAAACTAAAATAGGCTATAAGAATCAAAAACATCATGTCTAATAGATATTCAATGTTCCAAAAGGATAGAAATATATAAAACAAACACAAGTATAATCCCAACTTGCATAGAATTTGATGGACAATGCAAAGTTTTAATTGGGATACTAGTGAGAGTGCCCACCTATAACATGCATAGTCAAACCTTCAAATGCAATGATTGTGCTGGAATTAACACAAAGTGCAATAAAATTTAGCAATTATTTTCATAGCTAGGTGAATGCCAACATTTTAAGATATATAATGAATGAGAGATCCAAATGTAACAACCAATATAATCATCAAAATGGAAGAAGTTTAAATAGAAAAATAGCACTCCTAAATTCAAAGAAGTTTAAACCCAAGTGTGCATGGAAAAGTCACCAATGAGGGTGAAGAAGTGCCGTAACTTCTAGAAAGAAGTTGAACGAAACTCACTATTTAATTGTTAAATGTTTAATTTTAAGTTTTAAATGTATGTAAGTGAATGCCATTAAATTGCTTGTAACTTGAGTTTTCCTTAATTTACATTTTCAATTTTGAAGAGATGTCATTATATACCATGTATATGTTTCGAATTATTTCCTTATTGATTTTTTTATTGCAGTTGCGGCTATCGACACCAATGCTGAAATATTGATTGAGCTTGCCTAGTTGAGAGGTCTCAGTACTGCTTTTAGTGGTGGTGATAGGATTCGACGTTCACTTGCATCCACTTTGGATGCAATTGTTGAGACTATTACATTGTCAAACAACATACTATATGATATTACTTCATATAGAGAAAGAAAAATATTTGAGTACACTGATGGGCTTAGCTACAGTGCAATAAAAAAGTTGAAAGTTACCAAAGAGCATATATTTTCATTATTTAGGGACTCTCGCAAGGGCGAAATCTCAAATGCAAATAGGCCACATATCTCTATCGAGTGGTGCACATATCAACCATTTGTTGATAACTGGATGGACAGATGGTATATGGTTTTTGATATGCCACCACATAACAACAGGGAAATCCCCTTGTACTTCCTTCGGAAGATGTATGTAGAGTTTGTGTTGGGTAAACACGTAAACTATTTTGATATATTGGCGTTTCATGGGATCGGTGGGGGGATGCCCCAAAACCGACCCATTTCCAGGCTTCGAGATGTTGATCGCCCTATCCCTGCACCTCGCAAGTAGTTTCCTGGGCCATATGTCCCACCTGTACATCATGTTATTCCACAGACACGTGATGCATTTTTGAATTTGGCACAGGCCGTTGTTCACCATAGCACAATGGTTCAACATATGGGTGAGGAAGGGACATCTATCCCTGGTGTGGTACATACACCAGGTTGTCATGGTGTAGGACCATCTTCTAGTGCAGTACCACCCACTACTGTAGTACCCCCATCTACTGCAGGACCATCTACTAGTGCAGCACCATCAGCACATTCACAGCCTACTTTTGAGCCTCACAAGTGCACATCATGTGGTCGTCCATGCTATGGTATTTTGTCAGATGTTGTCTTCAGTGGGTTTTTAAGTGATGTATGTATATGGTTAATTGTAATAAATTCTTCATTTATTTTCCTCTTTGTACACATATGTATAGTTTGAGCTAATATATTAATTTTGTGAACTTGCAGTTGATGCTTTATGCTGGCAACGACTCCCCAGAGTATCATGTTCCACACTCTACACAAGGGCATGACATTTCATCCACTAATACCTTGGTTGGTGGAGAGATTCCTATAGCACCCATTGTTGTATCTCACACCGAGGTAAACATTTTAAAATTTCAGTTTTTTAATACTTGTTAAATTGCTAATTTCCACATATTTTACATGTTAGTTCACTAATGTTATCTACGGTCTAATATTTACAATTATTAAACTTGTATATGCCGGATCCTTCACGGGGGAAAGTAGTGATGGAGGTAGGATCCATGTTCGTATCGACCGAGGAAATATCTGGGTAGATGCCAGATCCTACACGAGGGAAAGCAGTGATGGAGGTAAACATTTTAAACATTTAAAGAATGTCATTTTTTAAATACATGTATGTTCGTTGAATCATGCATGTCTAGCTACATGAACTCTTGTTCACTATAGGCACCAACCGAAACACCTGGACCATTTCCTAGAGTTGTATCTCCTCATAGGCCATATGTGAACATGGGTCAAGTGTATATGAGATGGCATACTGCTAGAAAGAGTCAAGTTGTCCACGACCATGGAGATATTGATACCATGGTAATTTGTATATCCTTCGATGATATTTCTTGGTTAACTTGAAATCCAGTGCATAAAATATTTTGTTAATGTTTGATTTTCATGTTTACTGCATCAGGAGCCAGAGTTTACTATTGAAAACCTTGCAGGGATGGTTGATGCAGTAGTCAGTGCTGCATCTACAATGGCAACAAGTCACACAGAGGCACAACTATTTGAACATGATATATACATAGTGTGTTATTGTTGTCTATTTTTTATCCTTTTAGAATAATCAACCCATAGTATTTATCCACTTAGACATTATTTCATTTATTTTGTCTTATTTTCCTAGTCCATGAGTCCCACCATGTGCAAGTTGTCAATTGCTTATCCATAGAGGTCAAACTTGCCATTATTGACTCATGGAGTGCTTCGGAAAGTCCTGGGAATCAAATTTTCTTTATTACTGGCCTGCTAGGC
>LPNX010275166.1:1398-64870 GCA_001517045.1 Pseudotsuga menziesii | reverse complement strand
TGCACATGGTGGGACTCATGGACTAGGCAAATAAGACAAAATAAATGAAATAATGTCTAAGTGGGTAAATACTATGGGTTGATTATTCTAACAATCACTGTGAGTAGGATGTGGTCCCGCCTAGATAGAAGTCTTCCATCATTGTGAGCAGGATGCGATTCCAGCCTGGATGAAAGTATGGAAATCTTTCATCACTGTGAGTAGGATGTGTTCCCGCCTGGATGGAAGTATGTATTTCTGATGAGTAGGTCAGATATAAGTGCTGAATCCATTTCACAGATGGTAGTAGATGTGCATACCATGCCGGTGAATGTGAGTGTTGGGCCTTTCTGATGTGATTGTAGTTTACTACATGATCAGATGTGAGTGTTGGGCATGCCTTTCTGACGAGTAGGTTAGATGTAAGTGCTGAGCGAAGACCTACCTGATGGCTAGGACTACAACCAGCATGAAAGAAGGCTGGCTCTGTACAACTTCCTATGACAAGATAGTACACACATGATGATGACCAGATGAGATCCAGTTATGATGACTCTGAGAAATCCAGATCGAGTGATGATCCAGATCTAGCAGTGATGATCCAGATCGAGAGATGATCCAGATCTAGATCCAGATCAAGCTATGATCCAGATCCAGTTATGATGACTCTGAGAGATCCAGATCGGGTGATGATCCAGATCCAGCAGTGGTGATATAGATCAAGAAATGATCTAGATCCAGATCCAGATCGAGCTATGATCTAGATCGAGTTACGATGACTTCGAGAGATCTAGATCGAGAGATGATCCAGATCCAGTGATGATGTTCCATGATGATCGAGAGATGATCCAGATTCGAAGGATGACGATGAATTGAAGACTCAAAAGACTCGATATGCAGATGACAAGATGATCCAGTTGATACAGAGAAGAAGACTAGTGCTGAAAATTGTCTCGAAATAATACCTTCCTAGTTAAGAGGGAGTGTTGATGTATTTGTAACTTCGGAATGCATTCATTTATGTATCTTATGTATTGTAACCCGATGTTTATTCTAGGATGTATATATTATGTATTTGAGTCATGTTGTCATGCCTCGATGTTTCGATCGGGAGGATCAATAATGTAAACAAGTCATGTCAATTCATTGTTAAAGTCCCCACAGTTTCAGGGCACTAGGGTTATTAGACACTCCTAGACATGTCGGCTCTAGTAAGTAATTGTAAAGTGAGTCCGACATGATTGAGTGCACTTCAAGTGAACGAAAGAATATAAATAGAGAGTGAGCCTCTCTATTTATCACACACATCACTCACTCACTCAAGTGTAGCGCATTAGTGAGGAAGGAAATACACTGGGACTAGACAAGAAGAAGACTATTGCTGTCGGGAGTACATCTTACTGTTTTGGGGTTTTACATCTTGTGCTGATTCTATCTTTGAGGAAGTTGCGGGGTTTTCTCCATTTATGGTTTCCCTGATCAAAAACATTGTGTTCATTGTCTCTTGTGTTTGATTGCTGTACTTGTTATTCTCTCAATAAATATCCTAACATAATGCTAGCTTAATGTTGAAAAACTAACATTTGTCAACTACTCCAAGTATAGAATCATTTTGCTTCTTACTCTTAGGTAGAACCATGATAAATCTATACTAATGATGTCCCACTTCCATTCCCGAATGGGAAATGGCTGCAACAATCCCGAAGGATGCTAATGCTCAGCTTTTACCAGCTGGCATGGTTGACATTTTGCAATAAGAAAAGCTATGTAGTCCTTTAACTTAGGCCAGAAAAAGTGTTTCTTAACTGCAGATATCATCTTTTGATAGCCCAGATGCCCCAAGTAGGGTCTCCAATGAAATTTCATGAGGATGTTGGAGCAAATTTCCAATCCTTTTGGAATGTACAGTCTCTCCTTTGAGTATAGAAGTCCCGTTTTGTCTACCTTGTACTCTTTTTTTTACTGAAATACCTTGTCCTCCTTGACCTTCTTGGGGATTTCAACATAGAAAGGGTCAACTCTGTTGGCTGTTCTAATCCTCTCATGTAAATCCGAATTGGTTTGACTTAAAGTCACCTCATATGTCATATGAGTTCGTCGCCTCAAAGCATTAAAAAAATTGTTTTATTTTCCCTTTATATGCATTCAGATCCGGTTGCTCAAATAAATACTTTAGACTCATATTGTCAGGTTTCAGAAGGAATTTCTTTCCCATGAGGTTTAATTGATTTCCTATGAATTAATGAAAGCAATGGTACAACCATAATAAACGCTAACTCTTCATAAACCATCAAAATCACAAGTTTAAGATACCAACCCAAAATATATTACAGAGAAGAGTAGTGACAGTCATGGTCCAAAGGCACCAAACCCAAACATCATAAACCCCATAACTTCATACGCACCTTTGGATTCTTTTCATTATTTACAAAAAATTATACAGTCGAAACCCTCAACCAAAACATTTAATCATTCATCATTAAAAACAACGAGCTCAAAGCTCTTCCAAACATCTCTACGCAGAGGTAACAAGTTCAAATCTTTTTCGTACAGGGCTTAGCCATGAAGGTATTCGCTATCAGTCTAGTAAACACCACGAACCACGCAATGAGAACCCTGCCACTTGCAAACAAGTAACAATGAATGGTTAGAAGTATACCAATCATCCAATTTAAAAAAAAATTAATAAACATGACAAACCCATGTGGAGAGTATACCTTTCCCAATGGCACAGATACGAACCAAACCTCACGTAGAGATAAAAACCAGAGAGTTGAACAGAGCATAACCACCATAGTACCAAATGAATTGTTCACCCATAATATATCAAACTTAGGGCTTGATCTTACACATCCCAAGGATCATTTACTCTGCCACCCTGTCCACCACCAATGTCGAATTCTCTCCTCATGCCTATAGTTCCAAAACCCAAACGCTACTTGGTATTGAAATTGCATTTTGCACTTAAAACCCCCATCATTATATTCATTGACTTAGGATAAAGCCAAGGTTCATGGAATATGGAATATGCTGTGACTGGCCCCTCATACATATATCATATGGTATGTAAAACCCTTAAAATTTCATATGGTTAAGTCTAATGGTTTAATCCTTTCGCATACACGCATAAAAACATTCAGAATATGTGTAATAAACACTAAGTATCAGAATAAAGTTCATGAGGTCTTAGAACCATAATAATATTGATAAGAAATTTGACTTATGTATAAACTGACCCATCCATGAGTAAAACAATAACGTGAACAATAATAGGAAGAGATGCTAGGATAGGACTTTGGTCCTTCTATCTTCAAAGGAAATGAAGTAGTTTATCATAGGTAGCATGTAAATTTTTAGCTATTGTAACAAGTTTTAGTCACCTAATAAACCTACACAAAATAAATAAGAGTTGCAAGAGTTCAACATGATCTAAGTAAACCCTATAACGTCAAGTAAAACCAGTTACCTCTCCAACTGATCCTATAATGGATACAAGTCCTGCCACTCCACCCCTTCAAAATTACAAGTTAATTAAGGACTTTCCATAAACTAGTAAACAAAACTTATAACCAGTAAGTAACCTATAAAATGAACACACATGCATGATAAGAAATAAACCAATGAGCAACATAATCATATAAATCAGAACAAGTAACATAAACACATTATATAGAATTATATTAGTGATCACATCAGGAAACGATCTAGAAAAAGGTAAGACCAACTTACGACACTTTGGTTTCACAAACAAAGATTGATACATTCCACAGAAGATAAGTTAATGTCAAGTTCAGGTAGTAACTAACTAGCCTAATAAAAACAATTACTTTCAAATTTTGGGGACATTACAAGTGGTATCAAAGCCTAGTTTCAACACTAAGAGACCTAATGGGCATACCAGACACTAGTTGCTGAAAATAAAGTACGTTTTAAATTTTGTTAACTAACATAAAGTTTTCCTATTATTAAAACTTTGCAATTGCAGGAACTAAATTATGATATACTGAAAACCATACAAATTATTCAAGAATACCTACAAAGTTTTAAAGATGATAATGTGAATGAAAGAAAGGAACAACAAGAAATTAATGAATCCTTGCTATGGAACATAACAGGAGGATGCTGCTAGGCAAAACCCACTCATTTAACCAACAGCTTCAAGAAATAATTTTATCATAAATGAGCTAGCATCTCAAGAGAAGAAAGAAAAGAAGAACACCCCCTTGAACCTCCAGAAAGAGATTATCATAGTCCTTCTAGTGAGGATTTCCTTTTCTCATTGTATAAAGAAATAGAGAAATGATGACTATCTCCAGGGAGAGTTCAGGAAGATAAAATCCCTAATTTATGAAGGAGAGATGAACATAGGGGATAAAGCTGAAGAATGGCTTCTGGGTATGAGGAAATATTTCCGAGTACATAACTACTCTAGCAAGATAAAAGCTTGTTTATCCATTTATAATTTAAATGGAAAAGAAGCTAGATGGTGGAGAGACATAAAACATACCAAGAAAGGTAAGTTAAGAGAAATCAGATGGAGTAACTTTTGCAACATTTTTTAGGAGAAATACATGTCCGAAATATTCTTCGATAGAAAGGTGAAATAATTTCATGAGTTAAGGATGGGTTCCATGACTATGGATGATTTTATTAACATATTTTTGGATATGTTTGTTACATTATGTGCCATACATCAAGGACGAGAAAGTAAAAATACAATAGTTTTTAGGATGTCTTCCTTGCATTTTTCAGGAAAGGATTGAATTGACATGCCTAAAAAATTGGAAACCACCTTACACAAAGCTAGTATTTTCTATGAGCATGTACAGCTGAGGCTAGAGAATATCAACATAAGTAGAGATAGGTATAGGACCTTCTTGGACAACCGCAAACCAGGTTTCAACCCACCACCTTACAAAAAATAGAACAACAGTTTTTCAAACAACAAGAACTTCATCAAAATAGGTACAAACCCATATGTAGCAGCTCCAAATTCTAACAAGCCAACAGAAAATGAGGGAGTCAATGTTTCCCCACTACAAATCAAATGATGGAAATTTTGAGGGTACCATTATGCCTGAAACTATAAGAACAACACCAATGCACTCTTTCACAACTGACAAGAAGAACCAATGGTAGAGGACATAGTTGGAACACCATGAATTTATGTAGCCTTGAATGGATGACAGGAATACCATCAGGATACCATGGTTGAGATAGAAGGTAAGGTTTCCAACACTTCTATTTCAATATCGATTGACCCTGGTGCTTGTAGAAGCTATGTATCTCCTAAAATTGTTGATGTATGTAAACTAGAAAAAGATAAACATGAGAAACCTTCGCTGGTGCACTTAGCCACATGTACAAAATAAAAAGTGTTTGAAATAGTTAAAGACTGTGAGTTAAACCTGAATGGTTTTGCTACTAGATTAAACCTGAACATCCTACCCTTGGGATCATATGATATACTTATTGGCATGGACTGGTTGGAACAATAGCATGTCATGCTCGATTTCTTACACAATTCAAACTTTGCAAAAATAGCCAAGGGAATCAAGTATGTATTCAAGGAATACCAAAGAAAGTTTTTGTAAGGGAGATATCTAGTTTATAAGAAAATAAGTGCATTAGGAAAGGTTTCAAATTGTCTGCAGTGAACATCCAAGACATAGATGATGAAAGAGAACAACACATAGACGACTTCCCAGTTCTCGTAGAATTCAAGGATGTTTTTCTCAAGGAAATACCAGGATTACCAATGAAATGAGACATATATTTTTCCATAGACCTGACACCAAAATCAATTTTGACTTCAAAATCCCCTTATCGCATGAGCGCATGAGATTTGGTGGAAATCAAACTAGAGTTGCAAGGGTTGATTGAGAAGGGATATATTCAACCAAGTGTGTTCCCTTAGGGAGCACCGATACTTTTCATAAAGAACAAGGATGGTACGATGCCTATTTGCATCTATTACCTTCAACTTAACAAGATGACCATCAAGAACTGATACCCACTCCCTAGCATCGATGAATTATTCGATCAAGTAGGAGAATCCAAGATATTTTCAAAGATCGACTTGTGAATTAGGTACCGTCAGTTATGGATTCGTAACAATGATATTCATAAAACCTCCTTTCATACGAGATATGACTACTACGGGTTTGTGGTGATGCCCTTCGGGGTTGACCAATGCACCTACAAAAGTTATGTGTATGATGAAAAATATCTTCAATAATTGCATGGATAAATTTATTTTGTTTTTTATCAACGACATCCTCGTTTACTCTAAGAATAAAGAGGAACACGAGGAACAACTCCACATAGTTCTACAAGTGTTATGGGAACTCTAGCTCTATGTCAATTTTAGTAAATGTGATTTTTACAAACCATGGATATAGTAATTAGGTCGTGTCATCTCCAAGAAAGGGATAGTTGTGGACCTGGGAAAGATTAAATCCATAGAGAATTGTCCTACCCCTACTAGTGTCACCAAAATTATATCATTTTTGGGATTATCCAATTATTATCGAAAGTTCAAGAAGGAAAACAATTTCTTATGGATGACCAAGTGCAATGAAATTTTTCAAAAGCTTAAATTTTTTTTGATGACCGCACCGATACTATGAATTGCATATCCCAATGGGGATTTCGTCGTTTGTACGGATGTGAGTAAGGAAGGGCTCATAGGATTCCTCTTGTAGAACGATTACATGATCCATTATGAATCACAGAAGTTAAAAGAACATGAGTAGAACTACCCCACCCATGATATTAAGTTAGCGACCATCATCCACGCCTTGAAGATGTGGAGACACTAGCTCATGGAAAATAAATCCCTTCTGAAAATAACCAATATGATTCTGAAGTATTTATTTGAACCATATATAAATGCAAGGAAAATAATATGGTTGGATTTCTTCAGTAAGTACCATTTCGAGCTAAACCATATAAAGGGAAAGGAGAACAAAGTTGCTGATGCTTTGAGCCGATGAGGTAATCTAATATATGAGGAGACTTTAAGTCAAACTGATTCAGATTTATGTGAGAGGATTAGAATGGCCAAAATAGATGACCCTTTGTATGTTCAAATTCTCAAGAAGGTCCAAGAGGACAGGTTGTTTAAGCAGCAAAAAGAGTACAATGTACACGAAACAACACTTCTATGGTACAATGAGAGATTATACATTCAAGAAAGAGGGGAGATCAGGTTCATCATCCTCATGTATTTTCATTGGACACCCTACTTAGGGCTTCTGAGATATCAAAAGATGATATCCATAGTAAAGAAAAATTTTTTTTGGCCTATGTTAAAGGCCGACATAGTGTTTTTTATCGCAAAATGTCAAGCATTCTAGCTGGTGAAAGCCGAGCACCAGCATCCTTCAAGGTTGCTGCAGCCATTACCCATTCTCAAATGGAAATGGGAGGTCATTAGTATGGATTTTATCACAGGTCTACCTAAGAGTAAGAAGAAAAATGATTCTATATTTGTAGTAGACAAATTGTCAAAATCATCACATTTCATTCCGGTGAGGTTGACCTACATGGAAGTACACATTGTCGACATCTTCTTATAGGAGATATTTAGATTACACGGGATACCCAAGGAAATCATATCGAAATCCAGATACTAAGTTTACCAAGAAATTTTAGAGATATTTATTTTCGGATTAGAGACGTAGTTGAACTTTATTACTACTTACCACTTGCAGAAAGACGGGTAGAAAGAATGGGTAAACCAGGCAGTAGAGGACATGATTAGGATGTATGTCATGAACAACCCAACCAAGTGGGAATATTACCTGCATCTTGCAGAGTTTGCATATAAAAATGGATACCACACTTTCTCCAAGATCAGTCCCTTTGAGGTACTCTATGGACGAAAGTGTAGAACACCAGTTACTCGGGATAGTCAAGTGGATCAGATCATGTTAGGGCCTGAATTAATAAAGGACTTGGAATAATTAGTTACCAAGGTCTAGCTGAACCTTAAAGAAGCACAAGACCTCTAGAAACGTTACGTGGATAAGAAAATAAAAGATAAATATGATCAGAGAGGTGACCATTTTTACTTGAAAGTAAAAGAAAAATGAACCTCGCTGAGCTTTGGGAGGTGTGGTAAATTAGCACCTATATTTTGTGGACCCTTTGAGATACTGGCCAAGAGAGGGCCAATGGCATATGAACTAGCTTTACCTTCTCACATAAGAGTCCATAATGTTTTCCATGCATATTTATTAAAGAAGTATGTTTATGATACTAAACATGTGATTGATTGGTCCTTATTACAGGTGGAACCTGAAGGGGAGTTCACACCTGAACCCCTTCATATATTGGACAAGAGAAAGCTGCAGCTCAGGAAGTGCACCATAGTCGACTTGAAAGTGCAATGGAAGCACTTTGATGTCGATGAGGCTACTTGAGAGAATGAAGCCACCATGAGAAAGGATTACATTGCCTTGTTTCATGATTTCATTCCGAGTCCCTAGAACACCAAGGGTGGTGTTGTTCTAAGTGGGGAGGGATGTAATATCTTGAATTTTGACCTAACACTTATGGGCATAAGCCCCATAACTTATGATATTACTTTGATGTTTTTATTGGTATATTAGGTGTAAGACCCCACTACACATGAACATCATGATTCTTTTTATATATTGGGTGTAATCCAATCATATATGTTTTATATATATATATATATATATATATATATGATTGTGTGCGTTGGCGTGGACTGTGAAACACATAGTTGATGAAATGTTTTTTGTTGAGCGAGGAGTTCTGGAGCACATGGGTATTTGATGTTTTGTGTTGAGTGAGAAGCTCTCGAGAGAATGAGTATTTATATTTTTGTTGAGCAAGAAGCTCTGGAACACATGAGTTATGAGACATTTGTGTTGATCATGAAGCTCTGAAGCACATGAAAAGACAAAATTGGAAGTGTTGAGAATTATCCCTGGAACCTTCCAAGTTGATGTTCAAAATTAGATATGGGACATCAGATCATTGGCATTGTATCCCTAGGTGTATCCTACAAATACATCCTAGCATTAGTGTTGAGTGAGGAGCTCAAGAATTGCACTAAGTTTGTAACTCCTTGTTTTTACTGGTGAGTATGGACTCTGGATAAGCACTATGATTTACTAAAAATAATTAATATGTCAAGTTAAAATGACTCTAATAAAACATTGATCTCATCTTAATTAATTTTAGATGATGAAATGAAACTTTGAATTTCTGTATCTGACCAAGTAATGAATAGCTACCATGTTATACAAGGGAATCCAACATGCAAGGAGGTTTAGAGTTTCCTAACCTACATGACCTAACCCCTACCTGAAGGCCTTCTTAAAGAATGTGACTAAGGTAAAAGAAAAGTGTCATATGTTTAGGGATCCTGCTTTATGAGTAAGCATAGTAATAATACTAGTAGCTATAAGTAATAAAGAAAGGATCAATATGTTATTATTATTACTAATGATAATTAAACATTAAAATTACCTAAAAAAATAAAAAGGTTTATTTCAAGAAATCAAATAATTCTTGATTTAATTGCCCCTTTTCCTGAAAAGTATGTCTATAAAAAACCCAAGCCAAAGAGAGGCTTGGGGATCTTTGGATTATTAAATAATTCTACCTGATTATTCTCAAGAGAGTTCTTGGAGAACATTTTTCCTAAGAGAAAAATGAAACGGATACAAAAACTGATATCCCAGATCAGGAAGTCTTGCCTTAGGAGCTCTAAGCTACTTGCATGCTGGAACCAGCTCGAGGGGATCCAGATTGAAACCATGAATGGTTCTTGGTCATGGTTAGGAGGAACGTGGTAGTTCCAAATTTATTTGGTTATGCGAACATAGGTCAGATCTGTCTATGAATTTGTTAATGCTGGGTATTTGAGTGTGCAGGATTTTCAACCATTGAAACAACTTTATCTTGCAGATATGAGGTTCCTGATTCTTCCCTTACAAACTACACAAGTTTTCTTATTAAAAGAGGAGATTGAATTCTCAATGGATATTTATTATTTGTTTACTAAAATCTAGGTTATATTTTCCGCATTACTTATTTCTTCATTTTCAGGTTAAATTCCTTATTCCCTAGCAGATGTATTACATTTAACTGAGGTTATATTATTTTACCTATTCAACAAAGATAATATAGTTAGGAAAAAATATCTTATTCATATTTATAATGATGGACTAAGAACCTTTAGTTTTATCTATAAGAGGGTTGGTTTCTGTTACTTTTCTACACTTTATTTCATCATTTACACGTCAAGATCAGTCTTCTCTAAAGGAGGTAATTCTGTAAATAGAGTCTAGATTTTTAAAGTAAAGTTATATTTTCTGTTTATTATTTCAAATACATAACATAGAAATAATATGAGAGACTTTGTATCTACATCTTTTTAACCCTAACCGATGAAACTTTATCAACCTAGAAAAAAACAAAACCTTATCTTATCTCTGCTGAAAGATTTGATATTGCTAGCAAGCTTGTATTATTTATAATAAACCAAACTACTATCTATAGCTTTGATATAAATTAAATGCTTAAAATTATAACTTAAATATAATTGCTAAAAATTTAAATAAAATATCATGAACAAACTACAAACCAATCATTTTTACTTTATAACAATAATATCGAATTCCAGTCCAGTGAGACCTCTAAGGTCCGTAGGCACGATTTGATCATAAATCATAAGTATACTATTCACCATTGACATAAGGAATCAACAATAACCAAATACAAAAGGCATGATCAAAATAATATATATTAAGAGGTTACAGGATCGAATCCTATCGAGATTCATTCGAAAACAAAACATCCACACACACGTCACGTAAAACCCACGCATCCTAGGATTGAATCCTGTGGGTTCATGGCTTAAAAACCAAGGTTACATCTAAACCAAGACATTCATCGAATCCTATAGGGTTCGCTTGCAACATTTATCAATGTTGTAATAACTTAGAAGTATTCCACATAATATATGCTAACAACCTTAAAATGCAAGAAGGATTAACCATAAATTGAAATCATTTCCTTGTCAACATTTTGACACTATAAAACAAACAAAATATACATGATATAATCATATTCGAGGCTCATGGACAAGAAGCAAAGGATATTTGAATAACCTAACCCATTATAAAAATAACCAATTTCTATTCTATCACAGCTACGACATCCATATCACAATGTTAAACCCAAATCTCATGGCCATCACCAATTTAATTCACACACAAGTAAACAACACCATAAATCACCATTAAACAACATTTCACCATTATTTTACATAGTCGTGAATTGGAAAGAGTGCCATTACCAGCAATGGCACAACTATAAGCTAAACCAACTCTTTTAAATACCAAAACAAGAATTTAAGTACAAACATTGCCAAGCTAGTGACAGTATCCATGAAAAAAACCCATATTTGAATGCCCACATTTACACCTTCTAATAATTACAAATAAAAACTACACAGTCGCGATTCAAACAAAGAAACCATTGCAAGCAATGGTGCATCCACAATAAACGTTGAGTCTTCATTAACCATCAAAATCACAAGTTTAAGCTACCAAACCAAAATATATTATAGAGCAGAGTAGTGACAGTCATGGCTCGAAGGCGCCAAACCCAAACATCAAAAACCCCATAAGTTCATATGCATCTCTAGATGCCTTTCATTATTAACAAAACCTGGCACATTTGAAACCCTCAACCAAAACATTTAATCTTTAATCATTACAAACACCGAGCTCAAATCTCTACCAAAAATATCTACGCAAAGGTAACAAGTTCAAAGCTTATTGCTAGAGGGAATACACGTGAAGGATATTCACTATCATTCTAGTAGACACCATGATCCACGCAATGAGAACCCTTCCACTAACAAACAAGGAACATATAAAGATTAGAAGTAGACAAATCCTCCAACTAAAACAATAGGTAATAAACGTTGCAAACCCATGTGAAGAATATACATTTCCCAAAGGCAGAGATACGAACCAGACCTCACACAGAGACAAAAACCAGAGAGTTGAATAGAGCATAACCATCATAGTTCCAAACGAATCATTCACCCGCTATAGAACAAGCTTAGGGCATGAGCTTACCACATCCTGAGAATCATTTACTACGCCACCTTGTCCAGCACCAACGTCGAATTCTCTCCTCATGCCTATAGTTCCAAAACCCAAACGTGACTTGGTATTGAAAATGCCTTTTCCACTTAAAACCCCCATCATTATATTTGTAGGCATAGGATAAAGAAAAGGTTCATGGCATATGGAATATGCCATGAATGGCCCCTCATACATATATCGCATGGTATGTAAAACGTTTAAAATACCTTATGACTAACTCTTATGACTTAAGCCTTTCACATACAGGCATAAAAACATTCAGAATATGTGTAATAAGAACTAAGTATCAGAATAAAGTTCATGAGGACTTAGAACCATAATAATATTTATAACCAGTTAGATGTAGGTCTAAACAAACCTAGCCATGAGTAAAACAATAAATTGAACAGTAATAGTAAGAGATGTTAGTATAGGACTTTTGTCCTTTTGTCTTCAAAGGAAACAAAGTAGTTTAGCATAGCTTAGCTATCATAAAATGTTTTCATCACCTAATAAACCTGCAAAAAATCACGAAGTGTTGCATTAGTTCAACACGAACTAAGTAAGTCCTGTAATGTCAAGTAAAACCAGTTACCTCTCCAAGTGATCCTATAAAGGATACAAGTCCTGCCACTCCACCCCTTGACAATTACAAGTTAAGTTAGGACTTTCTAGAAACTAGTAAACAAAACTTATAACTAGTAAGTAAGATATAAACTAAACACACATACACATGCATGCATGATATGAAATAAACTAATGAACAATGTAATCATCTAAATCAGACCAAGTAACATAAACACATTATATAGAATTACATTAGTAATCACATGAGGAAAACATCTAGAAAAAGGTAAGAACATATTATGACACTTCGGTTTCACAAACAAATATCGATACATTCCGCAGAAGATAAGTTAATGTCCAATTCAGGTAGTAAAGAACTAGCCTAATAAAAAAAATATTTTCAAATTTTGGGGACATTTTAAGTGGTATCTGATCCTAGTTTCAACACTAAGTGACCTAATGGGCGTACCAGACATTGGTTGCAAAACATAAAGTATGTTTTAAATTTTGTTAACTAACAAAAACTTTTACTGTTATTAAAAATTTGCAATTGCAGGATTAAAAGAATAGTTCGTATCATGAACATAGAAGAGGAAAAAAGCTAGCAAGTTGAATACCCCCACCCAAGAAGCAGAACTGGTGGTGGAACTAAATTCTGATATACTGAAAATGATACAAAGCCTTTGAGCAAACTTAAAGAGTTTCAAAGATGATAATCTGAATGAAATAAAGGAACAACAAGAAATTAATGAATCATTTATGCAGAACATGACGGGAGGAATCCCACAGGGAAAACCCACCCATTCAACAAACATGTTCAAGAAAGAATTTTATCATAAATGTGTCAACATCCCATGAGAAGAAGGAAAAGAACATACCACTGAACCTCCAGAAAGAGATTATCATATTCCTTCTAGTGAGTATTATCTTTCCCCTTGCAGAAAGAAATAGAGAAATTATGACAATATCAAGGGAGAATTCAGGAAGATAAAACCCCCAACTTATGAAGGAGAGATGAACACAGGGGAGAAAGTTGAAGAATGGATTCTAGGTATGAGAAAATATTTCTGAGTACATAACTACTCTAACGATATGAAAGCCCATCTAGCCATCTATAATTTAAATGGAAAAGAAGCTAGATGGTGGAGAGACCTAAAGAATACCAAGAAAGATGAGGTAAGAGAACTCAGATAGTGTAACTTTTGTAAGATTTTTCATGAGAAATACATGTTGAAAAGATTCTTCAACAGAAATCTAAAAGAATTCCACGAGTTAAGGATGGGTACCATGAATATGGATGTTTTTATTAACATATTTTTGGATATGTTACATTATGTGTCATACATTAACGACGAAAAAGTAAAAATACAACAGTTTCTAAGATGTCTTCCTCCCACCTTTCGGGAAAAAATTAAATTAGACATGCCTAAAACATTGGACACCACCTTACACAAAGCTAGGCTTTGCTATGAGCATGGACAGCTGCTCAGCAAGAGAATAGCAATAGAAGCAGAGACAGGTATAGGACCTTTTGGGACAACCACAAAATAGGTTTCAACCCACCACCTTATATAAAATAGAACAATAGTTTTCCAACCAATAAGAACTTCAAAAAAACAGGTACAAAGCCATATGTACCAGCTCCAAATGCTAACAAACCAACAACAAATGGGGGAGCCAATGGTTCTCCGTTGAAAATCAAATGCTAGAAATGCTAAGGGCCCCATTATTCTCGAGACTGTAAGAACAAGAGCAATGGAGTCTTCCACAACTTACAAGAAGAATGAATTGTAGAGGACATAGCTCAAACACTACGGATTTATGGATCCTTGGATTGCCCATAGGAAGACAATCGAGATTCCATGG
Source organism: Pseudotsuga menziesii (assembly GCA_001517045.1). Taxonomy (NCBI): domain Eukaryota; kingdom Viridiplantae; phylum Streptophyta; class Pinopsida; order Pinales; family Pinaceae; genus Pseudotsuga; species Pseudotsuga menziesii. Next base: position 50,321 of record LPNX010275166.1, on the reverse strand, counting down.
TTAAGATAGAAGGTAACATTTCCAACACTTCTATTTGAATATTGATTGACCTTGGTGCTTGTAGAAGATATGTAGCTCCTAAAATTGTTGATGTATGTAAACTAGGAAAAGTTAAACATGAAAAACCTTGTATGGTGCAATTAGCCATAGGTACGAAACACAAATTTTCTGAAATAGTTAAAGACTATGAGGTAAACCTAAATGGTTTTCCTAATAGATTAAAACTGAACATCCTACCCTTAGGATCATATGATATACTTATCGACATGGACTGGTTGGAACAACACCATGTCATGCTCGATTAATTACACAAGTCAATCTTTTGTATAGATAGCCAAGAGAATGAAGTAAAGATTCAAGGCATACCTAAGAAAGTTTCGGTAATGCATATATTTGCTTTACAAGAAAAGAAGTGCATTAGGAAAGGAAGCAAATTGTTTGTAGTGAACATCCATGACATAGAAAATGAAAAGAACAAGACATCATGGAATTCCTAGTTATCATAGAATTCAAGGATGTATTTACTAAGGAAATACTAGGATTACTACTGAAATGAGACTTATATTTTTCCATAGAACTGACACCAGAATTAGTTCTAGCTTCACAAGCCCTTATTGCATGAACACACCAAAGTTGGTGGAACTCAAACTGCAGTTGCGGGAGTTGATTGAGAAGGGATATATCTGACCGAGTATGTCCCCTTGAGGAGCACCGATACTTTTCATAAAGAAGAAGGATTGTAAGATGCAGATGTTTATCGATTACCGTCAGCTTAAAAACATGACCATCAAGAATCGATACCTACTCCCTAGGATCGATGACTTGTTAGATCAAGTAGGAGGAACCAAGATCTTTTTGAAGATCGACCTATGATCTGGGTACCATCAAGTACATATTAACGATGAGGATATTCACGAAACCACCTTTCATACAAGGTACGGCCACTACGAGTTAGTAGTGATGCCATTCAGGTTGACAATTGCACTTGCAAACTTTAAGTGTATGATGAACAGTATCTTCAGTAAATACCTGGATAAATTTGTTTTGGTATTTATAGATGACATCCTCGTTTAATCTAGAGGAAAGAAGAACATGAGGAACACCTCCACATAGTGCTACTGGTGTTATGATAACATGATCTCTACTCCAAGTTTAGTAAATGTGATTTTTACAAACCACAGAAAGAGTACTTGGGTCACATCATCTCCAAGAAAGGGATAAATGTGGACCCAGAAAGTATTAAACCCATAGAGGATTGGCCTACCCCTACTAATGGTCATTGACATTAGATACTTTTTGGGATTATCCAATTATTACCGAAAGTTCATTGAGAAATTCTCAAGGATAGCTTGTCCCATGACTGCTTTGTAAAAGAAAGAAAACAAGTTCTTATGGATGACCAATTCTTAAGAAAGTTTTCAAAATATTAAACATATTTTGATGACTGCACTGATACTACGAATTGTGGATCTCGATGGGGATTTCGTTTTTTGTATGGATATGAGCAAGGAAGGATTGGAGGAGTCCTCTTGTGGAAAGATTACAAATCTATTATGAATCACAAAAGTTAAAATAACACGAGCAGAACTAGCCCACCCATGATCTTGATTTATTGGCCATCATCCACGCCTTGAAGATGTGGATGAACTACCTCATGGGAAAGAAATTCTTTCTTAAAATAGACAATATGAGTCTGAAGTATTTATTTGAACAACCGGATCTAAATGTGAGGCAAGCCAGATGGTTGGATTTCCACAACGAGTACCATTTCGAGCTAAATCATATAAAGGGAAAGGAGAGAAAACTTGCTGATGATTTGAGCCGACCATCTCATATGATATATGATGTGAATTTAAGTCAAAATGATTCAAATTTACATGAGAGGATTAGAATGGGAAACAGAGTTGACCCTTTCTATGTTGAAATCCTCAAGAAGGTCCAAGAGGACACGTTGTTTCAGTAACAAAAAGTCTACGAGGTAGAAAAAATATGACTACTATGGTAAAAAGAGAGATTGTACGTTCTAGAAGGAGGGGACATCAGTTTCAACGTCGTCACGAAATTTCATTGAACACCCTAATCAAGGAATCCAGGATATCAAAAGATGATATCTATAGTAAAGAAACACTTTTTCATCCCTAATTTAAACGTCAACATAGCATTGTTTATCGCAAAATGTCAAGAATGTCAGTTGGTCAAAGCTGAGCAACAATATCCTTCACGACTGTTGTAGCCATTACCCATTTCGGAATGGAAATCAAAGGTCAATAGTGTGGATTTTATTATAGGTCTACCTAATAATAAGAATCAAAATGATTCTATCTTTGTAGTAGTTGAAAAATTGTCAAAAGAATCACACTTCATTCCAGTGAAGTCAACCTATAAGGAAGTACACATTGCTGACATATTCTTAAAGGAGATATTTAGATTGCACAGGATACCCAAAGCGATCATCTCGGATCAAGATATTAAGTTTACTGGGAACTTTTGGAAATATTTATTCTCTGTATTAGAGATGAAGTTGAACTTTAATACTACTTACCACCCACAGATAGACGAGTAGACATAATGGGTAAACCAGGTTGTAGAGGACATGCTTAGGATGCATGCCATGAACAACCCCACCAATTGGGAAGGTTACCTACATCTTGCAGATTTTGCATATAACAACGAATACCAGAATTCTACCAAGATGAGTCCCTTTGTGGTACTCTATGGATGAAAGTGTAGAACACCAATTACTTGGGATAGCACGGTGGATCGACTCATGATAGGGCCTAAGTTACTATAGGAATTGGAACAATTGGTTACCAAGGTCCAGTTGAACCTTAAAGAAGCACAAGGCCTCTGTAAACGTTACGCGTATAAGAAAAGAAAAGATAAATATTATCAGATAGGTGACCATGTTTACTTGAAAGTAAAAGCAAAACAAATCTCGTTGAGCTTCGGTAGGTGTCGTAAATTAGCACCTAGATTTTGTGGACCCTTTGAAATACTAGCCAAGAGAGGGCCAGTGGCATATGAACTAGCTTTACCCGCTCACATAAGAGTCCATAATGTTTTCCATGGATCTTAATTAAAGAATTATGTTTATCATATGCAACATGTGATTTATTGTTCCTTATTATAGGTGGAACTTGAAGGGGAGTTTTCACCTCAACCCCTTCATATATTGGACAAGAGAGAGGTGCAACTTAGGAAGCAAACCATAGTCCATTTGAAAGTGCAAGGGAAGCACTTCAAGGTCGATGAGGCTACTTGGGAGAATGAAGCCACCATGAGAAAGGCTTACCCCCCCTTGTTTAACGATTTCATTCCAAGTCCCTAGAACACCAAGGACGGTCTTGTTCTAAGCAGGGAGGGATGTAATATCTTGAATTTTGACCTAATACTTATGAGCATAATCCCCATTGATTATGATGTTACTTTTATGGTTTAATTGGTATATTGGACCAAAGACCCCACTGCACATGAACATGATGATTTTTTTGATATATTGGGTGTAAGCCAATTGCATATGTTATATATATATATGATTTCATGTGTTGGGCATGGACCCTGAAGCACATAATTGATGAGATGTTTTTTCTTGAGCAAGGAGCTCTGGAGCCTCATTGGTATTTGATATTTTGTGTTGAGCGAGAAGCTCTGGAACACATGTGTTAGGAGACATTTTTGTTGAGCATAAATCTTTGAAGCACATGAAAAGAAAAAAATGGAAGTGTTGGGAATAATCCCTCGAACCTTCCAAGTTGATGTTGAGCATAAGATCTAGAACATCAGATCCTTGGAGATTGTATCCCTAGGTGTATCCTACAAATACATCCTAGAATTATTGTTGAGCGAGGAGCTTTGGAATTCTACTAAGTTTGTAACTCCATGTTTTTAGCGTTGAGTATGGGATCTGGATAAACGCTGGGATTTATTGAAAATAATTAATATGTTGAGTGAAAATGACTCTCATAAAAAATTGATCTCATCTTACTTATTTTTAAGTGATTAAATGAAATTTCAAATGTTTGTATCTGATCAAGTACTGAAGAACTACCATGTTATACGAGGAAATCCAATATGCAAGGAGGCTTAGAGTTTCATAACCTAGTTGACCTAACCCCTACTTGAAGACATTATTAAAGAAAGTGACTAAGCTAAAAGAAAAGTGTCATATGTTTAGGGATCATTCTATACCTAAGGATAAAATGTTAACAAATGATATATATATATATATAATTTATAGATGAGATGTATAAAGAGTAAGCATAGTAATAATACTAGTAGCTATAAGTAATAAATAAATGATCCATATGTTATTATTACTAATGATAATTAAATATTAAAATTACCTAAAATAAATAAAAAAAGGTTATTTGAAGAAATCAAATGATTCTTCATTTAACTGCCCCTTGTAATGTCTCCAAAAATTGAAAAAAAAAATTAGAAATTATTAGGCTAGTAAAAACTAGCCATGTTAGACATTATTGAACTTGTGAAATATAATGTACACTAAGTATAACATTCAACTCATCGTAATTTGTTCTTAAGTTCTACATTCTTAATTTCAGTTAGGATTATTACTGTATTTTACATTATGATGTCATAATGCTGATTACTAAGCTATTCTTATATTTATACACTGTTCTGTATGTGTAGTTACTTTGATTATGTCCTTTAATTTCAGCATGTGTTTACTTATTATTTACATCGTTCTAACTTAACTTTGTTCTTGGGACCAAAATGGGTGGAGTGGCAGGACTAGTTCTCCCATGTAACTACTTGAGAGGTAAAGTTTCTACTTGTCTATTGGGTTTACTTAGTTCTTGTTGAACTAAAGCACTCTTAAGCTGTTTATATGTAGGTGTACTTTTAGCGACAAAAATCTTGTTATTATTGTTCCTTACAGAGTCGGATTAGTATCAAGGTTATTACCACGTTATTCTTTATGTGACCTAGATTGATTATCTAAGTGTCACCTTATATTCATAGTGTAATTATTAATATTTTTTCATGTCGTCACACATTTTTATTAAGTATTTATTTTACTAAATGCACTAACATATCCTTTTATTATTTCTTAATAGGTTTATAAAATTTGGTTAAAGACCAATTCTTGGAGTTTTAAAGAACAATATTGCCATGGCATATTTCATATGCCATGGTCCTAGGCTTAGAGCCTGACGAATTTGATGACCAAAGTTTCTAAGGCTTAGAGCCTATGGTTATGCAATAATAATGATACTTATACATTTCATTTGACTTTGGGGTAGCAAAATTATAACATAGTTCAACATAAACACATTGGGGTTTAACACTCTACATACAATGAAGACATTCGATCATGCAACGCATGAGAATTATAGGGAACTGGGTTTTAGAGTTGAAATTTGGAAATAAGCTGGTGCCATTAATGTACATTGGAGAATGCGGCAGCCCAACATAGGGTTGGTATCCACAATGGGCTTCGTCATTTCGATTTTCCTATTGTTTTTCTCTTGGCTCTGTGCCGTGTGTGAAGGTGACTTTCCAGGATAATGAAGGTATGGTGTCATTTGGGTTTCTCAGCATTGTTGTTGGTTTGTTTCTTACTCCAGATATCATTAGTCTCATCCATCAAACCTTCTGTGTTTGTAGGTTACAGGACTAGCGAGAAGATGTATGGTTTATAGTGCGACTTTGAGCTATGGGCTAGCATTACCATTACGGTAAGCCTACTAATCAAGTTGGTACTAGGCATCTCTTGGATTTAAGATTGGGTTTTAACTTGTCATATTTGGGGTTCAAGTTGTGGTGTTTAGTTGGCCTTCAGGTCTAAGTTTATAAAGACTTGGGTTTTTGTGATTATTATGATGTTTAGACGTGAAATGAAACTTGGTACCTTGGAAGGCTTTGTGTATAATTTTACTTACTATTTGAAGATGTAAACTAGCAATTGCAGCACCATTTCTTGCAATGGTGCAAGGCCGTAAGCAGTTGACTATGTAAATTATGTTAATGTAATAAAACAATGAGATGTGAATCCATGCTACGTTTATGATTGCAATGGTTATTAAAAATTGGATTGTGTGTATTTTTCATTTGCTATAAGCATTGGGTTTGTTAAAATGTTGTGTTTCAATGCTGGGTTATTATTTATATGGCATTTCCCTTCGTTGATTGTAATGGTTACAATGATGACTATGTCAGCGAGATGGATTTGGTTCCATGCCTTACATGGCGTCGATACTCTTCATCATGGCTGTGATAGAAAAAAGGATTTAGAATTACAATTGGTTTTTAGAATGTTTAATGTGGAAATGTAAATAAACCGTGGGTGTAAACCCTGCATTGACAAAGTTGTTGTATATTTCATTGTGGACATAGTTTAGACATTTAAAGGTTTATTTTAGATGACTGTGTGTTTATTTATGATGTTCGTGGCCATGGAAATACAACATACTTGATATTTGAGGGTCTTACGACCTATGTATAATTAATTGGTTATTAATTATGACCTACGTGTGAACATAGCATAGCATGGGCTTGAAAAGAAACTCTATAAGATTCGATTAAGGGTCATTGTTTTGAGATGTGGTTTAATATTTTTATTGATTTCGATTTGGGAAAATTGAGTGTCAACGGGATTTGATCCTGCGACCTCATTGCACTTATGTGGTTCTTTATTTAATTGTTGTAATGTTACTTTGATTATTATTTATATGATTGTTGTGACTATTATTAGATGGGACTAGATCATATACCAATTAATGGTCTCGATACTTGCTCTATTTATTTGATTATGACAATGTTTATTTTAAATGGAAATGATTTGGTATTTAGCATACATTTATTTATGCAGACCTTGAAAGGTCTTCCCTGGTCTTTATATTAGATTTAGTATGGGATGATTATAATTTTTGCTTAGATGTAATTATTATGTTGGTAGATTATATTTTTAATTCTATTCCATAACTGTTAGTATATATATATATATATATATATAATCCAATAATATACTGGTTATATACTAGTAGTATACTAGTTAGTTTCTTGTTATTATAATTAGATGATGCTAAATTAAAACTAGATTTTGATTGAAGCATTAGATATGAACTAGTAATTAATTGAGCATGGATCTACTAACAAATGAAATATGTCAGTAGAGTATATAGGCCAAAGAACAACTAGGTAATAGATCTGAAATAAAACCTAGTTTGTAGGAAACACAGTTTAAATAGTAAAAGTAATACAGAAGTAAAACTAAGGTGAAAAAACCTTGATGAATAATTATACATGAATTAAAATTGCAGAAGTAAACTAAATGAATAAACCCTGGATAAATCTAGCATAGGAAATAAATTACAGCCTAGGGATATTATTTACAATGTAAACCCTAGAAGATTTAAACATAAAACAAACACATAGGGTTATAAAATGTAATGTAAAAATTTGCCTAACATCCAACATTTATTCTAGAAAATGGAATAGGTAGTCTAGGGCTTCATACCTGTAAATTGAAGCTCCTTTAATGGTGGAAACATGCACACTCAAATAACTAGCATTAACAATTCATAGACAGATCTGACCTTTGTATTAGATGACCGAATCACTTGGGAACTACCACGTTCCACCCAACCATGACCCAGAACCATTCTTGGTTTCAATCCGAATCCCCCTGAGCTGGTTATAACATGCAAGTAGCTTAGAGATCCTAAGGTAAGGTTTCCCTAACTGGTATATTAGGTCTGAATCAATTCTCTTTTTTTCCTTTTAGGAAAATGTTCTCCAAGAATTCACTTGAGAATCAAAGAGGAAGAATAATGACTCCAAAAGATAGATCAGAACCCAAATCCTTTCCTTGGCTTTCAACTTTATAGACATACTTTTCAATCAAAGGCATATTTAAATCAATAATCCTTGTTTTCTTGATTTAACCCTTTTTTATTTGATTAAGTACTTTTAATATTTTAACTTAGGAACATTTAGCTAGTTCCTATTTGGAATTTGATAGGTATTATACTATTTAATTTTTATCTTAGTAATAATAGTAATAGATGGAACTTTTCATTCTTTCTCACATTATTAATATTATTACTATGTTATTCTTTATACATACAATGTATAAAATACATAATAATATAACATTTGTTAATATTTGTCTTGGGGCATCACATATTGTGATCCTTAGACTTATGACACTTTCTTCATTAAGGCCATCTAGTAGATGGTTAGGTCTACTGGGATAGGAAACTCTAAACATCATTGAATGTTTGATTCCCTCATATAACATGGTGGTTCTTCAGTACTTGATGAGAATACAAAAATTCAAAACTTCATTTAATTATTTATAAATAAGTCTTATGAGATCAATATTTTTCTTGAGTCATTTTCACTCAGGAATCATTAATTGTTTTTAGTAACTTCTAGCGCTTACCTGAGCCCATACTCAACGCTAAAAATGGGGAGTTACAAACTTAGTGTTATTCCAGAGCTCTTTGCTTAACACTAATTCTAGGGGATGTACTTGTACGATATACCTAGGGACATAATGGACAAGGATCCGGTGTTCTAGAGCTTATTCTCAACATCAACATGGAAGGCTTTAGGATTTATGCCCAACACTTCCAAATTATCTTTTCATGTGTTCCATAGATTTATGCTCAACACAAATATAATACTCATGTGTTCCAGAGCTTCTCGCTCAACACAAAAATCAATTATTCACGTGCTCTAGAGATTTTTGTTGAAAAAAAAAACTCATCAATCATGTACTTCATGTTAGTTTTTCATCACATTTAAGCTAGCATTATGATCTTATGATCTTTTCACTGAGAGAATAACAAGCACAGCAATAAAACACAAGCACATCACAAGAGACAAGAGACACAAAGAGTTTTCCTCGGGGAAACCATAAAGGAGAAAACCCCGCAACTTCCTCTAAGATAGAATCAACACCAAAACAGTAAGAGATCTCCCAAAACAACAGTAGTCTTCTGTCTTCTGTCTAGTCCCAAAATTTCCTTCTCCAGTAGTGCGCCACACTTGGGAGAGCAAGTGATGTATTTCACAAGTGGTAAATAGAGAGACTCTCACTCTCTATTTATATTCATCCGTTCACTTGAATTTCCTTTTCACATGTAGGCTCAACCTAATAATTACTACTCGAGCCTACACCTTAATTAGTGTATAATAATTCAAGTGCCCTGAAACTGTGGGAACTTACCTAATGACTTGATATGACTTGATTACATTATTAATCCTCCCGATCAGAACATCGGGGCATGACCACATGACTCAAATACATAATAGAGAAATCCCGGAATAAACATCGGGTTACAATATATAAGATACATAGAAGAATACATTCCGAAGTTACATATACATCAACACTCCCTCTTAACTAGGAAGGTATTCTTTCGACACAATTTTCAGCGCTGGTCTTCTTCTCTGTATCAACTGGATCATCTCGTCTTCAAGTCATCTTCGTCTTCAAGTAATCTTCGTCTTCAATTCATATTCGTCTTCAAGTCATCTTCATCTTCAAGTCATCATTGGATCTAGATCATCTCTCGATCTAGATCATCATCGAACATCATCACTAGATCTGGATCATCTCTCAATCTGGATCATCATCACTGGACTGGATCTGGCTCATCACTCAATCTGGAACAACACTGGTGCTATCTCATGATTCTTCTCGTCATAGGAATTTCTACAGAGCCAGCCCTTTTTCATGCTGGTTGTAGTCCTACCCTCATGTAGGTCTTCGCCCAGCACTTATATCTGACCTTCTCGTCAGAAAGGCATGCCCAGAACTCACATCTGATCATGTAGTAAACTACAATCCCATCAGAAAGGCCCAGCACTCACATTCACCAGTATGATAGGACACACCTACTATCATCTATGAAATTCCTCAGCACTTACAACCACCAGCATGATAGGACACACCTACTATCATCTATGGAAAGGCACAATGCTCACATCCACCAGCATGGTAGGACACACCTACTACCATCTGTGGAAAGGCTCAGCACTTATAATCACCGGCATGGTAGGACACACCTACTACCATCTGTGAAATGGCACTGCACTTATAGTCACCAGCATGATAGGACACACCTACTATCATCTGTGAAATGGCACAGCACTTACAGTCACCAGCATGATAGGACACACCTACTATCATCTGTGACAAGGCTCAGCACTTACATCCATCCAGTTGGGAACACATCCTGCTCACAATGATGGAAGGGCATGCACTCATATCTGATCATGAGGGGAACACATCCCAACAATCATATCAGAATGGCCCCCAGTCCTCCTTGACTGAGCTACCTGGTAACTGACCAGGCGCCTCCATTCTCCTAGAGAATGGCAGTTTCCCTTACATCCGACCTGCTCATCAAAATGGCGAACACTCACATCTGACATGGAAGGAACTTAATCCTTTAGCCATGAACAAAATGGTTCATCCCTTACATCTGATCAAGTGGGAACACATCCCTCTATCACATCAGAATGGACACTCAGTTCTTATACTGAGTGTTCCTGGTAACTGACCAGGTGCCTCGATTCCTAGAATGGAAATTGCTCTTACATCTATCCTGCTTGATAGACTGGCCAGCACTCATATATGACATGGAAGGGAGCAACCCTACCACCATGACAGAATGGCTTAGCCCTTATATCTGACCTACTCGTTAGAATGGCTATGGATCTCAGCACTCATATCTGACATGGAAGGAACCAATCCTCTCACCATGACAGAATGGCTCAGCCCTTACATCTGACCATGGAAGGAACCAATCCTCTCACCATGTAAGAATGGCTATGGGTATCATCACTTTCTCTGGGAGGAAGCCTCGATCTGGAGAACACCAAGTCTCTCTCTAAAGTACTCGAACTTTAGCCTAGCCAATGGATTCGTCAATACATTAGCTATCTGTTCCTCCGTCGCAACATACAGGAGCTTCACTGCTCCTCTCTACACTATATCCCTGATATAGTGATACTTGATCTCGATATGCTTCGACCTGTCATGAAACACTGGATTCTTTGACAACTTCACGCAACTCTGGTTGTCACAAGTAGCATCTAACTGGAGATCAAATATATCAGACAGTAGCTTCTGTAGCCATATTGCATCACAACTAGCTGAACAAGCTGGGACATACTCTGCTTCAACTGTACTCAGTGCCACACAGGATTGCTTCCTGCTAAACCAAGAGATCACACCTGATCCCACACTGAAGCAACATCCCAAAGTACTCTTCCTGTCGATGGCACTGCCTGCCCAATCTGAATCAACATAACCCTCCAGGTTAATCTTCTGATTCGCATTGCACTTGAGCCCATAATTAATTGTACCCTTCAGGTACCTCAGAATATTCTTTGCAACAATCAAGTGAACACTTCTCGGATCTATCAAGTACAGGCTCAAGGTGTTCATAGCAAAGCAAATGTCTGGTCTCGTGTTTGTTAGGTACATCAATGACCCAATCATCTGACGATACATCGTAGCATCAACCGACTCTGACAAAGCATCACTTAATAGCTTCAGGTTCGATGCCATAGGTGTGGTCATGCAGTCCATCATCCTGAATCTCTTCAGGATCTCTACTGCATACTTCCCTTGTCTAAGGAAGATTCCATCTGTACTCTGCCACACCTCCATGCCTAGAACAATAGTGCCTCGACACATAACAGGAGCATCACTGGTCTTCTATTTTCAACCTTGAAGCAAAGGTTGAAATCCACTTTACTCTTAGTAAAGCCTAGAATCATCAGTAATCTTCCCATCCTGTCGTACCATGTCGAACCTCAGGATCTTCTACAATCACTCCCTCTGAAGTGGAGCATCATACTCCCTCTGTCTTCCGTACTCTATGCACTGAAACATTCTGTACTGGAGTGACAAGTAGTATCCATCTAGGATCACTGGATACTAAGATCCTCTATCTTGAACTTCTTCAAAAGTTCATATTGCACCCATCTGTGAGCTTGTCATCCTCTGTCAACCTTGTGGCAAAGGTTAAGATATTCATCAAGCTCATCATGTATGCATTATCCCATGGGTGTCTTCTGAACTCGTACAAAGCCTTCTTTTATTTGCACACACGATCATGCATGTCATGTGACTTCACTTCTATTAGCTGTAAATGTTTCTTTATAGACTATGCCTTCTCTTCATGAGAAGCCTCATGCTATGAATCTTGCTTTGTATCCCACAATGTTTCCATCTACTGCATGATGGAACTATGAACTTCTCTTCAGGTCTCGATACTATGCCCAGAAATCATTCTTCTTGAACTGATCTTCCCTTCCTTCTTGGTGGCTAGAAGGTTCTGCATCAATGATGTCACTGCACTCATCATATTATTCTTTGTCTTTGAACTATCGTCACTTGTTCTTCGGAACAAGTCTTCATTCTTCTTTGCTTGTAGGCTATTATGTATGCGATCTTTCCTACAAGTGAAATGCAATTTTATGGTTAGAAACATTTCATAAGGAATATTTATACTGGCAAACACTTATGCATAAATATATGATCATGCAACTACTTTAGCCAATACAACATTCATCCATATCTCATTGAAACTTTCTAGATGCCTTCCATCTCTACCAGGACAACATTGAGATTGTGCACTAATCCAATATGTCAGCAAAGAGGTTTCATTCTAGATAAGTAGCAATGGAGAATTTGTATAGCCCCATGAGCTACTTACCCATCACATGCATATTAGTAGTATTCTGTCATTAATGCAAACATCCTATCATGCATAATACAATAACTGAATATAAACAAATGCATAAAAAAATAATATAATGAAATGACAATTGAATACTTATCTTTATTTGTTTCAAGGGTAGACTCCTTCTTGAGCCTTCATCTTCATCATCTTATTCATTCATAATAGCATCATTTCTTATCCAAAAGCTAAGGTGGATAAGAAGTTCTTCAAGAGTTGAGTTCTTCATATTCCTCATTGATTGAGGGATCTTCTTTGGATGGTGATATCTTGATCTTCAATTGCTCCCATCTTCTCTTCTCTTCTTATGATTCAAGCTTCTTCTTCTTCCCAAAGTTTTCTGAAAGTAATCACTTCCTTCTGGAACACATTCCTTGAATGAATTCCACGATCCTGGGAGGCCATTCAAGGTGGCCATCATCACTTCTACATTCTTCACTTTTTCTTTTACCGCTTCAATTTGTTCTTGATTTGAGAGACTCTTATGACTGCATGGTCTCTGCATTCTATATCTTCACATTCTTCAACTGGATTCTTTAGTTCATATTGTGATTTCTTTCTTCCCTTCAAATAGCTTGAAATTCTGTTCTTCCGTTCTGGAACCCCATTCTGTTGTGGATTATAAGGAGTTGACAACTCCCTCTTAATCCCTGCTTCTTTGCATATCTCTTTGAATTCATTTGAAGTGAATTCTCCACCATTATCTCATCGAATGGTCTTGATCTTATTTTCAGTATGGTTCTTGATCAAGGCTTTGAATTCCTTGAACTTGCTGAACACTTCATCTTTGTTTTTCATAAAGTAAATCCATATCTTTCTAGAAAAATAATCAATAAAAGAAACATAGTATGCATACCCGCTTAGTGAGTTTGATGACATTGGACCGCATACATTGGAGTGGATGATTTCTAGAATGCCTTTGGCTTTGCTTTTGCTGCTAGGAAATGTCTTCTTTGTATTCTTCCCTTTCGCACATCCTTTGCAAACTCCATCACGCTTTGTTTGGAATGCAATAGGTAGTGCTCTGTAGTGCACATGTGCAAGCCTTCTATGCCAAAGCTCATTTGGCTCTATCGTATCATGGATCAAGGCTTGTTCTGGATGACCCTTCAATTTGTACAAGCCTCCTTCTTGTTCTCCAATCACTACCGCATCATCAATTTTCTTTCCTTTTGGCCACATGATGACTTGACCATCGATGAATGCAACCCACATTCATTTTGCATCCAACGCTGAAATGGATAGAAGATTCTTCTTAAGTCCTGGAATAAACAATACTTCTTTCATTGTTAGAGAATTACCAGAGTCTAGCTTGTATGAAGATTCCCCACTACATTTTATTGGATATTGGTAGTCATCTCCTAGTTTCACCTTGTGAGGTGATTCATGTCTGACAGTCTTACAAAGGATTCCTTGAATCCCGTCATATGTTTGGAAGCCCCACTATCTATAAGCCAATCATCATTTCCATGAGTAATGTTACCTGTGAGAGCTGATATCAGAACATATTCATCCTCGCTTGAAGAATCTTCACTTTCATATATGGATCTCTTTCTGGATGGTTCATCATCCTCTGCAGCATGAGCATGATGTCTTCTTTGGCCTCGTCTCCCTCTGAAACTGGAACCTCTATACTCATGTAGGTGTCCAATCCAGTTTCTTCAGAGAGATCAAATACTTCTATGCTTGGAAGTTGTCAGCTTCACCAAGCTTATCATCAAGCTATTGTGATAGATCATATTGAAATGAGAACCTCAAATGGAAATACAAAAGATTAGATCTTACCGATTTGAGGTGTCCGTCCTTGTCCCAGAGTTCGCTGATCTAGAGTTTGTTGCAGAAACCCTAATTTTCAAAACTTGGAAACTTTCAGATCTGATTGGACAAACATATATATCTCTTCAAATGGAGCTGTCCAATGTACTCCTTTTCTGAAAATAGTGGAGGGAAGCTCCCGAAACAGGAAGCCCTAATTTACTGATTTCTTCTGTAGAAATGCCTGTTACTGTTTCTATGATATATCCAAAATTACTGATTCTCTATGTCTAAAAGTTCTCACTGAGATAAACTCGCATGTCCCGGATCCAAAACAGAAGGTTTCATCAGAATTGGTTTCACCATTTTGGATTTATGATCCTTTTCCCAAGGTGACCTGTTACAGGACTGTTTAGAACAACTAAGTTGTACGACATGCCACATGTCACTGGTTCATATTCTGAGTCTGATATTCATACCACCGAAATTAAAGTGCATGCCCTTTCTATAACATCTTCAGGAATTCCACTTGGACCTCTGTAGCTCAAGATATTGCAGATCTCCTCAGATGTCCTGTTTAGGGATGAATTCTGGAAGAGGCTGGAACCCTAACTTGGAGAGATCATATCTCCTAGCGTACAGTGAATATGAGTCTGATTTTTGGACACAGGATTCATCAAGATTTTATATTCATCCCATGAAATTTTAAGCTTATGAGACTTTTCCAATCTCAGAATATAGCGACTGTACCAAAACTTAGCAGTTTTAGTATTTAGGGTTTCTCCTAGCTCAGGGTCAAACTAGGGTTTGACTTTCCTGGAGTTTTACCCAACCAAATTTCTTGATCCAGGTCTCTAAACTTCGGTTTTGATGAGGAGAATAACCCTATGCTAGTCTCACTCAAAAATTCATCTTCTGTAGAAAGCCCTAATTTCCGCATCGAAGACTGAAAATGCTCGGAATCAAATTTCGCTTCGACAGAAAGATGTGCCCTAAGGAGGGGAGTTGTTCCACCTTAATTTTGCCAAAAATATGTGGAGGAAGATCCACAAACTAGGAAGCCCTAGTTCCTGTAGTTGCACAATGTCTTCTTCTCAGGTTAGCTATGATACCATGTTAGTTTTTCATCACATTTAAGCTAGCATTATGATCTTATGATCTTTTCACTGAGAGAATAATAAGCATAGCAATAAAACACAAGCACATCATAAGAGACAAGAGACACAAAGAGTTTTCCTCAGGGAAACCATAAAGGAGAAAACCCCACAACTTCCTCTAAGATAGAATCAACACCAAAACAGTAAGATATCTCCCAAAACAGCAGTAGTCTTCTATCTTTTGTCTAGTCCCAAAATTTCCTTCTCCAGTAGTGTGCCACACTTGGGAGAGAAAGTGATGTATTTCAAAAGTGGTAAATAGAGAGACTCTCACTCTCTATTTATATTCATCCGTTCACTTGAATTGCATTTTCACACGTAGGCTCAACCTAATAATTACTACTCGAGCCTACACCTTAATTAGTGTATAATAACTCAAGTGCCCCGAAACTGTGGGGACTTACCTAATGACTTGAGATGACTTGATTACATTATTAATCCTCCCGATCGGAACATCGGGGAATGAACACATGACTCAAATACATAATAGAGACATCCCGGAATAAACATCGGGTTACAATATATAAGATACATAGAAGAATACATTCCGAAGTTACATATACATCAACACTTCAGGGTCCACTCCTAACAAAAACAAGCATGTACATATATATCATCATCAATTGGCTTACACCCAATATATAAACCAAATCATCATGTTGATATGTAATGGGGTATTTGGCCCAATATATAAAACATCAAGATAACATCGTAATCAATAAGCTCATGCATATAAGTGTTAGGTCCAAAATTCGGGACATTACATCCCTCCCTGCTTAGAACAACATTGTCCCTGGTGTTCTAGGGACTTGGAATGACATCATGAAACAAGGCGGGGTAAGCCTTTCTCATGTTGGCTTCATTCTCCCAAGTAGCCTCATCGGCCTCAAAGTGCTTCCATTGCACTTTCAACTAGATTGCAGTGCGCTTCCTGAGATGCACCTCTCTCTTTTCCATTATATGAAGAGGTTCAGGGGGAAACTCCCCTTTAGGTTTCACCTGTAATAAGGACCAATCGATTGTATATTTAGTATTAAAAACATATTTCTTTAACAAATATGCATGGAAAACATTATGGACTGTTATGTGACGAGGTAATGCCAGCTCATATACCACTGACCCTCTCTTAGCTAGTATCTCAAAGGTTCCACAACATCTAGGTGCTAACTTACCAAACCTACCCAAGCTCAGTGAGCTTCATTTTTCTCTTACTTTCAAGTAGACATGATCACCTATTTGATAATATTTATCTTTTATTTTCTTATACGCATAGCGTTTTTGGAGGATTTGTTCTTCTTTAAGGTTCACTTGGACCTTGGTAACTAACTGTTCCAAGTCCTTTAACAAAGCAGGCCTGAACATGAGCTGATCCATCGAGCTATCCCAAGTAACCAGTGTTCTACACTTCCATCCACATGGTACCTCGAAGGGACTCATCTTGGTGGAAGCCTGATATCCATTGTTATATGTAAAATCTGTAAGATGCATGTAGTCTACCCACCAGGTGGGGTTGTTCATGACATACATCCTAAGCATGTCCTCAAAAATCTAGTTTACCCTTTCTTTATGCCCGTCTATCTATGGGTGATAAGCAGTACTAAATTTCAACTACGTGTCTAATCCAAAGAATAAAGATCTCCAAATGTTTCCTGTAAACTTTACATCTCGATCCTTGATGATTTCCTTGGGTATCCCGTGCAATCTAAATATCTCCTTCAAGAAGATATCGATAATGTTCACTTCCTTGTAGGTCGGCTTCACAGGAATGAAGTGTGATACTTTCGAAAACTTGTCAATTACTACAAAAATAGAATCATTTTCTTCTTACTTTTCGGTATACCGGTGATAAAATCCATACTAATGACCTCCCACTTCTATTTTGGAATGGGTAACAGCTACAAAAATCCTGAAGGATGTTGATTCTCAGCTTTGATGGCGGATATCATCTTTTGATATCCTGGGTTCCCCTATTAGGGTGCTTGATGGAATTCCATGAGAATGCTAGACCAAATGTCCCCTCCTTCTGGAACATATAATCTCTCTTTGGACCATAGCAGTCCGGATTCATCTACCTTGTATTCTTTATGTTGTTGAAACAACCTATCCTCTTGAAAGTTCTTGAGGATTTCTACATAGAAAGGATCAACTATGTTGGTCATTGTAATCCTCTTATGAAAATTTGCATTGGTTTGACTTAAAGTAACCTCATATATCACTTGAGTTCGTCGGCTCAAAGCATCAGCAAACTTGTTCTCCTTACTCTTAATATGTTTTAGCTCTAAATGGTACTCGCTAAGGAAATCCAACCATATGGATTTACTTGAATTCATATCTGATTGATTGAATAAACACTTCAGACTCATATTCTCTTTCTTTAGAAGGAACTTCCTTCCCATGAGGTAGTGCCTCCACATATTCAAAGCGTGGATAATGGATGCTTACTCGAGATCGTGCGTAGGGTAGTTTTTTTCACTCTGTTTTAACTTTTGCGATTCATAAGAGATTGCAATGGTCGTTCTACAAGAGGACTCCTCCAAGCCCCTCCTTACTTGCATCCGTGCAAACAACGAAATCCCATCGGGACCCGCAATTCATAGTATCGGTGCGGTCATCAAAAGGTTCTTTATCTTTTGAAAGGTTTCCTCGCACTTGGTCATCCATAAGAAATTATTTTCTTTGTTTTGCAAAGTGGTCATGCAACAATATATTCTCTAGAAGTTCTTAATGGACTTCTTATAATATCCGGCTAATCCCAAAAAGGACCTAATTTAAGTGAAACTAGTAGGGGTAGGCCAGTCTTCTATGGCTCTAATATTTTCCATGTCCATGACTATTTTTGTCTCAGAGATAATGTGACCCAATCACTGTATCTATGGTTTGTAAAAATCACATTTACTGAACTTAGCATAAAGCTAGTGTTCTCGTAACACTCATAGTACTATGCGAAGGTGTTCTTCGTGTTCCTCTTTACTCTTGGAGTAAACTAGGATGTCATCTATAAAGACCAAAACAAATTTATCCAGATACTTACTGAAGATACTGTTCATCATGCACATGAAGTTTGCGAGTGCATTGGTCAACCAAAACAGTATCACTATGAAATTGTAGTGCTTATAATAAGGTAGTTTTGTGAATATCCTCGTCGTGAATCCGTACCTGATGGTACTGTTAGAGCCTGTTTTTGTTTCCAATTTTTCAATCATTTGCTTGTCTTAAAGTATGATTTTTCTTATTGTTTTAAAGTTTTGAACTTAGTTTTTTTTAAATGTTTTTATTTTTAGGCTTATATCTACAGTTGATTTAATAGGTTTTCTTTTTAATTTTTGCCTTACTTAGTGAATTTCATGGGTTTTAGGGACTTATAGGATGTATGTATTTCTAAAAGGTTCTAAAAGAATATCATAAGGTTTTATTAAATGTTATTTACCAAAATTTAACATATTGTTTTGAGTTTTGGTTTAACAATCATTAAACATATATTCTTGTAGCACAAGCATAGAAAACGTAAATAAGGGCGCTACAAGAAAATCACACCTTTTGAAAAAGTCATCATTTTGGCTCATGATTTCCAGAATTTGCGCATAAGAGAACTTTTTCACACCCGTCGAGGAGTTTGATACGTGTTTCAACCACAATAATCATTGTGACAAGTGTTGTGAGGTCAGGAACAAACTCATTTGGGTAGGTTACCGTTGTCCGAAGGTTAGAGGATACAGATTATTTGCACAACAATGATCATGCACGATGAGGATAATTCACTATCAATTATGCATTTACTGAAGGCATGAATATCATAGAAACCGTTTGGAAACCTAGTAGTTCATGGTTGAAGAATGAAGATGGTTGGATATTTAGGGTTTGCAGGGTAAGTGTTTGGCAGGGCCATGGCAGATTGAGATAGACTTAAGAAGAATATTAGACACATGGGAAGAAAGGGAAGCATATTTTTAGCAACCGAATTCATTTTTAAGGCAGGTATGAAACGAATTACTGACATGATTCCATGAGTTTGGGTTCACTTTGACAAAGGATTAGTTATTAATATTAACTAAGAATGTAGGTGTATAAACCCGATTTTTGCTCAATGCCAAATCTTTTCTATTAGTAGGGTTGAAATACTTATGAGTTTGAGAAGTAAAATTCAGATCAAGGGTTTAATTTTCTTAGCTTATGATTTACTGTTTAAATAGACAACATTCAAATAGTTTTAAACTCTTTGCTGAAGAAAGAACAATTAAGATCAATCATCTAGAATGAAGAGAAGTGGGAAAACAAATAAAGCCGAACCTTTAGATATGTCTTGGGTTCAAACTTCCCTTAATGTACAAGGTTATTTTCAAAAGCAGGTTTGTTGAATTATTTTGAGAATATTGATAGGCATCATACAAAACTTTCATAAAAATTTGTTCAAGGATTAGACAAAGACATATTTACATTTGAAACCCTAAAAATTGAGCTGACTAGAGAGCTAAAATCAGAGGCTACATGAATTCTTGATGAAGGTGAATATTGGTTCAAGAAGGTGCCTTTTACCTTTAATTCAGAGAACTAATTGCTTCCAAATGTTGTTGCAGACTAGGGTAAAGGAGTACATATACAGAAGTTCAAACCAAAGTGGAGAGAACCAATCAAAATCCTACAAATCTATGTAACTTGTGAAGGAAGATATGCATTTGTGTTTAAATATCATTTCAGATTTCTACAACATTTAAATCATGAATCAAAGATGAACCTTCCTTTATTTTTTCTCAAAATTCTGCAAAAGATTTCAAGCAGAGTAAAGGAGCATCAAGATCATACTCAGCAGTCCATATTTCATCATGTTATGATAAAGTTAATCATAAGTATAGTACTCCAAAAACAGGGAATGACTTGGGACTATTTTCTAATATGGTCTGGGTTTCAAAGTGAGAAAGAAGATCAATCAAAGAAAAGACAGGTGAACAAAACACAAAATTTAGTCAAAAAATTGAAGAAAGAGGTCATAGTTGAAGTCGAAGAAGATAGTGTACAAGGAAAGTCTATGACACAAAAGGATGAAAAGCCTGAAAATGAACAACAGAATAAAGCTGATGAAGATGAACCATCAAAGGTTCAAACACAAGGTTTATATCATGTAGAAGATACCCTTAATGACGAAGTAAACTAGGAAGTAGATGAAAGCTTGTTAGAACAAGAACAAGTCCATATAGGAATACATTCAGAATGTAAGGAAAGCCCACTGATTGATAAAGCTAGGGTTGACAGTACATAGGGTTTACAAGAGTAGTCTGAGGAAAAGTTGGTGTCACAAGGAGTCAAAAGAAATGTGGTTTAGCTGGAAGCCATTAAGCACCATGGAAAAACTTTGAGCATGCTAGGAGAGATAGGGGTAGGCTGGAGACCTAAGATCAGACCTAAGAATAATTTCATATTGAACATGAAAAAGCTATTAAAACCCTAAGTTAGCTCAGGCGAAAATCACAATAATAGAAGACTCTTGCTCCTAAGAAGAGTTAGAAGAGAATGAAAGATTAAATGTAAGAGAGATTAAAGGTAAGAAACAGGTTCCTTTGAAGGATAATTCAGCCTCAAATGAGACTAAAATTTCAGAGCTGTTAAAAGAGGTTCAAAGAAAAGTAAATTTAAGCCATCATCATGATGATTTAATGAAGTAACAATTAGTGTTGACAAGTTTATGTGGAGATGAATAAAGGATTGCAAAACCATCAACTCAATGCAGTTTTGAAGATAATGAATATCTAGAGGTTCTTGTAACCATGACAGAGCAACAACAAGAGGAGGATGAGGAGATCTTTAGGATATTGAATATTTCTTGGATGCCAGAAGGAGTGCCTTCATCCTCAGAAGGAAAATGTATTGATTCAGAGAATGATAACTTACAAAGAAGCATAAAACAATATAAGTATCAGATAGGATTCCTGCATGAAACAAATGACAGGTTAGTAGTTTCTAACATAATATTAAGAGAGGATTTAGAAGAGATTAATAGCCATTATCAAGAGTTAATTATAGTCTCTAAGGAATCCTTGAAGAGGAAAGGATAGACACGAAGTCTGTGTGTAGAATTAAACCAGACTATTCAAGAAATAACTCAACAAAATCAAGAATTGTCAAAGAGAGTCGAAGATTTAGAAGATGAGAAGTAGAGAACCAGGAGGAAGACTAAGGCTTTGGAGGGAATAACTCTTTTGGCAGAGGCTGCGAAAGATTTGTAAAATATTTTAAGTGATAGGTGTTGTCAGTTAATTTTTGTAAAGAAAATAGTTTAGTTTAAACAATTTTAAATTGATAAGTCATTCGATGGTATGACCTAAAAAGTAGTTATTCAGTTATGTAACTATTTTTTGGTGTAACTAAGATAAAAGAAATATTTTAGAATGATAGAGGGTTCGAACTTTTGTACATGGGGAGGCTTTCAGCTACTATACAACGCTAAGTTTTCAGAAACTCTTATGCATTATGTATTATTGATTATGTTATATATGCAATCTATAAGCCCATTTTATCTTATATGCTAGTTTCATTTCTGATTGGAGTGATCACTCAGTTTATGAATTCATTTCTTGTTTAATGTTATTTCTCATGAAATGCTTGTGAACTGTGCATGAAACTCAATTATGTGCTTATGCTTTTCTGGTTTATGTTACATATATTATACATCTCAGTTTTATATTGTGCATTATTTATTATTTGTCTTAGGCTTATGCGTTTTTATGCTCTCATTTACAAACTATAAAACCAAAACCTTAAAAAACCTGTTTTACTTAATTTTAGTTGATGAGATTGTGTTGGCTTGTTCTTTAGTAGTCTGAGAACAATTTCTGGCACTAACATCTTTGGCGTTGTTGTGAGGGACGAAGTTGAAACATAACTTCCCTGGGTTATTCATCATTCAACTAATCTTTGAGGTGGACAAAACCAGCATATCATGAAGACTACAGTTAACTAGACAATTCATAGTGGCTACTGAGCGAGTTGGGAAAAGAAATAGACCTAGTTCACCATTGCACCTGGTTGTCTCTGTTGATGTATATGTAACTTCGAAATGTATTCTTCTATGTATCTTATGTATTGTAAACCGAAGTTTATTCTGGGATATTTCTATTATGTATTTGAGTCATGTGATCATGCCCCGATGTTCCGATCGGGAGGATTAATAATGTAATCAAGTCATATCAAGTCATTAGGTAAGTCCCCACAGTTTCAAGGCACTTGAGTTATTATACACTAATTAAGGTGTAGGCTCGAGTAAGTAATTGTTAGTTGGGCCGACATGATTGAGTGCACTTCAAGTCAATGGAAGAATATAAATAGAGAGTGAGAGACTCTCTATTTATTACTTGTGAAATACATCACTTGCTCTCCCAAGTGTGGCGCACTACTGAAAGAGGAAATTTTGGGACTAGACAGAAGACAGAAGACTACTGTTGTTTTGGGAGATCTCTTACTGTTTTGGTGTTGATTCTATCTTAGAGGAAGTTGCAGGGTTTTCTCCTTTATGGTTTCCCCGAGGAAAACTCTTTGTGTCTCTTGTCTCTTGTGATGTGCTTATGTTTTATTGATGTACTTGTTATTCTCTCAGTGAAAAGATCCTAAGATCTTAATGCTAGCTTAATGTGATGAAAAACTAACATGGTATCAGAGCTAACCTAAGAAGAAGACTTTGTGTAGCTGCAGAAACTAGGGCTTACTAGTTTGTGGATCTTCCTCCACAGATTTTCAGCAAAAGTATGCTAGGACAACTCTCCTCCTTAGGGCGCATCTTTATGTCGAGGAGGAATTTGATTCCGAGCATTTTCAGTCTTCGATGCGGAAATTAGGGCTTTCTACAGAAGAGGAATTTTTGAGTGAGACCAGCATAGGGTTATTATCCTCATCAAAACCAAAGTTTAGAGACCTAGATCAAGAAATTTGGTTGGGTGAAACTCCAAGAAAGTCAAACCCTAGTTTGACCCTGAGCTAGGAGAAACCCTAAATACTAAAACTACTAAGTTTTGGTACAGTCGCTATATTTCAATATTGGCAAAGTCTCAGAAGCTAAAAATTGTAGGGGACGAATATAAAATCATGATGAATCCCGTGTCCAAAAATAAGACTCAGATTCACTGTACTCCAGGAGATATGATCTCTCCAAGTTAGGGTTCCATCCTCTTCCAGAATTCATCCCTAAACAGGACATCTGGGGATATCTGGAATATCTTGCGCTACAGAGGTCCAAATGGAATTCCTGAAGATGTTCCAGAAAGGGCATGGAATTTACTTTTGGTGGTCCAAATATCAGACTCAAAAGATGAACCAGTGACACATGGCATGCCGTACAACTTCGCTGTTCTTAACAGTCCTGTAACAGGTCACCTTGGGAAAAGGATCATAAATCCAAAATGGTGAAACCAATTCTGATTAAAACTCTTGTATTGGATCCAGGACATGTGAGGTTACCTCAGTGCAAAATTTTAGACATAGAGGATCATTAATTTTGGATATATCACAGAAACAGTAACAGGCAGTTCTGCAGAAGAAATCAGAAAATTAGGGCTTCCTATTTCGGGAGCTTCCCTCCATTGTTTTCAGAAAAGGAGTACATTGGACAAATCCATTTGAAGAGATATATCTGTTTGTCCAATCAGATCTGAAAGTTTCCAAGTTCTGAAAATTAGGGTTTCTGCGACAAACCCTAGATCAGCAAACTATGGGACAAGGACGGACACCTCAAATCGGTAAGATCTAATCCTTTGCTATTTTCATTTGAGGTTCTCATTTCAATATGATATATCACATCATCTTGGTGACAAGCTTGGGGAAGTTGACAACTTCCAAACATAGAAGTATTTTATCTCTCTGGATTGGACACCTACATGAGTACAGAGGTTCTAGTTTCAGAGGGAGACGAGGCCAAAGAAGACATCATGCTCATGCTGTAGAGGATGATGAACCATCCAGAAAGAGATCTAGATGTGAAAGTGAAGATTCTTCAAGCGAGGATAAATATGTTCTAATATCAGCTCTCATAGGTAACATTACTCATGGAAGTGATGATTGGCTTATAGACAGTGGGGCTTACAAACATATGATGGGATTCAAGGAATCCTTTGTAAGACTGCCAGATCATGAATCACCTCACAAGGTGAGACTAGGAGATGACTACCAATGTCCAATAAAAGGTAGTGGGGAATCTTCATACAAGCTAGACTCTGGTAAGTCTCTAACAATTGAAGAAGTACTGTTTGTGCTAGGATTGAAGAAGAACCTTCTCTTCATTTCAACATTGATGCAAAAGGAATGCGGGCTGCATTCATAGATGGTCAAGTCATCATATGGCCAAAAGGAAAGACTATCAATGATGTGGTAGTGATTGAAGAACAAGAAGGAGGCTTGTACAAATTGAAGGGATATCCAGAACAAGCCTTGATCCATGACACAGTAGAGCCAAATAAGCTTTGGCATAGAAGGCTTGCACATGTGCATTACAGAGCACTACCTATTGCAAGCAAAGCTGTTGAATGTCTTCCAGCTATTTGAAGGGAAGAACAAAATCAAAATATGACTTAAAGAAACCAGTTGAAGAATGTGAAGATCCAGAATGCAGAGACCATGCAGTCATAAGATTCTCTCAAATCAAAGAACAACTTGAAGCGGTAAAAGAAAAAGTGAAGAATGGAAAAGTGGTTATGGCCACCTTGAATGGCCTCCCAGGATCGTGGAATTCATTCATGTGAGGAATGTGTGCTAGAAGGAAGTGATTAATTTCAATAGATTCTTGAAAGAGAACTCACAAGAAGAAGAAGCTCAAGAAGAGAAGGTGGGAGCAACTGAAGATCAAGCTCTTTCCATCCAAAGAATATCCCTCAAGCAATGAGGAATATGAAGAACTCAACTCTTGAAGAACTTCTTATCCACCTTAGCTTTTGGATAAGAAACGATGCTATTATGAATGAAGAAGACGATGAAGCTGAAGGCTCAAGAAGGAGTCTACCCTCGAAATGAATAAAGATAAGTATTCAATTGTCATTTCATTATATTATTTTGTTATGCATTTGTTTATATTCAGTTATTTTATTATGCATGATAGGATGTTTGCATTATTGATAGAATACTACTAATATGCACGTGATGGGTAAGTAGCTCATGGGGCTATACAAATTATCCATTGCTACTTATCTAGAATGAAACCTCTTTCCTGACATATTGGATGAGTGCACAATCTCAATGTTGTCCTAGTAGAGATGGAAGGCATCTAGAAAGTTTCAATGAGATATGGATGAATGTTGTATTGGCTAAAGTAGTTGCATGATCATATATTTATGCATAAGTGTTTTCCATTATAAATATTCCTTATGAAATGTTTCTAACCATACAATTGCATTTGACTTGTAGGAAAGATTGCATACATAATCGCCTACAAGCAAAGAAGAATGAAGACTTGTTCCAAAGAACAAGTGACGATAGTTCAAAGACAAAGAATAATATGACGAGTGCAGTGACATCATTGATGCAGAACCTTCCAGCCACCAAGAAGAAAGCGAAGATAAGTTCAAGAAGAATGATGTCTGGGCGTAGTATCGAGACCTGAAGAGAAGTTCATAGTTCCATCATGCAGTAGATGGAAACATCGTGGGATACAAAGCAAGATTCGTAGCATGAGGCTTCTCATGAAGAGAAGGCATAGTCTACAAAGAAACATTTACAGCTAATAGAAGTGAAGTCACAATGAAAGAAGGCCTTGTACGAGTTCAGAAGACACCCATGGGATAACACACACATGATGAGCTTGATGAATATCTTAACATTTGCTACAAGGTTGATAGAGGATGACAAGCTCATAGATGGGTGCAAGATGAACTTTTGAAGAAGTTCAAGATAGAGGATCTTAGTGTCCAGTGATCCTAGATGGATACTACTTGTCACTCCAATACAAAATGTTTTAGTGCATAGAGTACGGAAGACAGAGGGAGTATGATGCTCCGCTTCAGAGGGAGTGATTGCAGAAGATCCTGAGGTTCGACATGGTACAACATGATGGGAAGATTACTGATGATTCTAGGCTTTACTAAGAGTAAAGTGGATTCCAACCTTTGATCCAAGGTTGAAGGTTGAAGACCAGTGATGCTCCTATTATGTGTCGATACACTACTGTTCTAGGTATGGAGGTGTGGTAGAGTACAGATGGGATCTTCCTTGGACAAGGGAAGTATGTAGTAGAGATCCCGAAGAGGTTCGGGATGATGGACTGCAAGGTGATGGCCACACCTCTGGCATCGAACCTGAAGCTATTGAGTGATGCTTCATCAGATGATTAGGTCATTGATGTACCTGACGGACATGAGACCAAATATCTGCTTTGCTGAGAACACAGTGACCCAGTACCTGACAGATCCGAGAAGTGTTCACTTGACTGCTGCAAAGCATATTCTGAGGTACCTGAAGGGTACAATTGATTATGGGATCAAGTACGATTGTGAATCAGAAGATTAACCTGGAAGGTTATGTTGATTCAGATTGGGCAGGCAGTGCCATCGACAGGAAGAGTACTTCAGGATGTTGCTTCAGTATGGGATTAGGTGTGTTCTCTTGGTTTAGCAGGAAGCAATCCTGTGTGGCACTGAGTACAGCTGAAGCAGAGTATGTCGCAGCTTGTTCAGCTAGTTGTGAGGCAGTATGGCTATGGAAGCTATTGTCTGATATATTTGATCTCCAGTTAGATGCTACTTGTATACATTGTGACAACCAGAGTTGCGTAAAGTTGTCATAGAATCTAGTGTTTCATGACAAGTCAAAGCATATCGAGATCAAGTATCACTATATCGGGGATATGGTACAGAGAGGAGTAGTGAAGCTCCTGTATGTTGCGACGGAGGAACAGATAGCTGATGTATTGATGAAGCCATTGGATAGGATGAAGTTCGAGTACTTCAGAGAGAGACTTGGTGTTCTCCAGATCGAGGCTTCCTCCCAGAGAAAGTGATGAGACCCATATCCATTCTGACATGGTGAGAGGATTGGTTCCTTCCATGGTCAGATCTAAGGGCTGAGCCATTCTGTCATGGTGAGAGGATTGGTTCCTTCCATGTCAGATATGAGTGCTGAGATCCATAGCCATTCTGACGAGTAGGTCAGATATAAGGGCTGAGCCATTCTATCATGATGGTAGGGTTGCTCCCTTCCATGTAAGATATGAGTGCTGGCCATTCTGTCGAGCAGGACAGATGTAAGAGCGATTGCCATTCTAGGAATGGGGGAACCTGGTCAGTTACCAGGAACACTCAGTGTAAGAACTGAGTAGCCATTCTGATGTGATAGAGGGATGTGTTCCCACTTAATCAGATGTAAGGGCTGAACCATTCTGTTTATGGCTAAAGGATTAAGTTCCTTCCATGTTAGATGTGAGTGTTGGCCATTCCGACGAGCAAGTCGGATGTAAGGGAAACTTCCATTCTCTAGGAGAATGGAGGTTCCTGGTCAGTTACCAGGTAGCTCAGTCGAGGAGGACTGGGGGCCATTCTGATATGATTGCTGGGATGTGTTCCCCTCATGATCAGATATGAGTGCATGCCCTTCCATCATTGTGAGCAGGATGTGTTCCCACCTGGATGGATGTAAGTGCTGAGCCTTGTCACAGATGATAGTAGGTGTGTCCTATCATGCTGGTGACTGTAAGTGCTGTGCCATTTCACAGATGGTAGTAGGTGTGTCCTACCAAAGTGCAGAGCCTTTTCACAGATGGTAGTAGGTGTGTCCTACCATGCTGGTGATTGTAAGTGCTGATCCTTTCAACAGATGGTAGTAGGTGTGTCCTACCATGCTGATGGATGTGAGTGATGTGCCTTTCCACAGATGATAGTAGGTGTGTCCTATCATGCTAGTGGTTGTAAGTGCTGTGCCATTTCACAGATGATAGTAGGTGTGTCCTATCATGCTGATGACTGTAAGTGCAGTGCCATTTCATAGATGGTAGTAGGTGTGTCCTACCATGCTGGTGATTATAAGTGCTGAGCCTTTCCACAGGTGGTAGTAGGTGTGTCCTACCATGCTGGTGGATGTGAGTGCTGTGCCTTTCCACAGATGATAGTAGGTGTGTCCTATCATGCTGGTGACTGTAAGTGCAGTGCCATTTCATAGATGGTAGTAGGTGTGTCCTATCATACTGGTGAATGTGAGTGCTGGGCCTTTCTGATGGGATTGTAGTTTACTACATGATCAGATGTGAGTGTTGGGCGTGCCTTTCTGATGAGCAGGTCAGATGTAAGTGCTAGGAGAATACCTACATGAGGGTAGGCCTACAACCAGCATGAAAAAGGGTTGGCTCTGTAGAACTTCCTATGACGAGAAGAATCATGAGATAGCACTAGTGTTGATCCAGATCGAGTGATGATCCAGATCCAGTAATGATGATCCAGCAGTGATGATCCAGATCGAGTGATGGTCCAGATCCAGTCCAGTAATGTTGATCTAGATCGAGAGATGATCCAGATCCAATGATGATGTTTTATGTTGATCTAGATCGAGAGATGATCCAGATCCAGTGATGATGTTCTATGATGATCCATATCGAGAGATGATCCAGATCCAGTGAAGATGACTTGAAGACAAAGATGACTTGAAGACGAAGATGACTTGAAGACGAAGATGACTTGAATACGAGATGATCCAGCTGATACAGAGAAGAATACCAGTGCTGAAAATTGTGTCGAAAGAATACCTTCCTAGTTAAGAGGGAGTGTTGATGTATATGTAACTTCGGAATGTATTCTTCTATGTATCTTATGTATTGTAACCAGATGTTTATTCCGGGATATTTCTATTATGTATTTGAGTCATGTGATCATGCCCCGATGTTCCGATCGGGAGGATTAATAATGTAATCAAGTCATATCAAGTCATTAGGTAAGTCCCCACAGTTTCGGGGCACTTGAGTTATTATACACTAATTAAGGTGTAGGCTCGAGTAAGTAATTGTTAGTTGGGCCGACATGATTGAGTGTACTTCAAGTCAACGGAAGAATATAAATAGAGAGTGAGAGACTCTCTATTTATCACTTATGAAATACATCACTTGCTCTCCCAAGTGTGGCGCACTACTGAAAGAGGAAATTTTGGGACTAGACAGAAGACAGAAGACTACTGCTGTTTTGGGAGATCTCTTACTATTTTGGTGTTGATTCTATCTTAGAGGAAGTTGCGGGGTTTTCTCCTTTGTGGTTTCCCCGAGGAAAACTCTTTGTGTCTCTTGTCTCTTGTGATGTGCTTATGTTTTATTGCTGTACTTGTTATTCTCTCAGTGAAAATATCCTAAGATCTTAATGCTAGGTTAATGTGATGAAAAACTAACAGTCTCAGAGGAAGAGAAAATTTTGAAAGAATCTAGGAATATTAAAAAATCACAGTCATCCCCAGCCTTGTGTAACCCTAATCAAGTTGACCTATTATCACCCTTTTCATTTGCAAAGGAGGAAAAACAAGATTCACTATAGTTGAAACCTACAATCCCTGCTAGCAGTTTTCAAATATTTATAGATCCTCAGTCTTTCAAGAAAGAAAAAGCCCTATCCCCTGGAAAAATCTGTTTGTTCTAGTTTAAGGTTAGTAAGATTCCTTTTCATCCAAGTTCCATTCAATCTTTCTCTTCATCTAAACCAATCAGTTTAAATATGACATCCCAACAGTAGCCATTAGATATGATGGATAGGATGGTGGCAGCTAGGTATGCACCTCTAGTTTTGCCTTAGCCCTTAAATGCCCTTCTTGGTGGTGATTACCAAAAATAATTGCCTAGGTTTAATGGAAAAGGTGAGATAACAGCTGAAGAACACTAGGATCCATTTTTAAGCTATGAAAATAATCAAAATATAGAGGCAAAGGATGCATGGATGAGAATTTTTGTTCAAAGTTTGGATGGAGAGGTCAGAAAGTGGTTTAGGGAATTAACTGCAAATTCCATTACTTTGATAGAGGAGCTTCAGGATATTTTCATGAGAAAGTGGGGTGATACTAAGGATGATATATATTATATCACAGAGTTTGGATCCCTAAGAAGGAAGAAAGATGAAACTATAGTTGATTTCTCTAAGAAGCTTAATAAAATGTATGGAAGAATCCCTACAGAAATCAAGCCTTCTAAAACTTCTGCAAAACTCACCTATGCTAATGCTTTTAACCATGAGTTTTCCTTACATTTGAGGGAAAGAAGACCTCTTACTTTATTGAATATGAAAGAAGCAGCCCTAGAGGTAGAATCTAACATTCTTGCCTCTAATAGACTGAAGGTAAACTCAGTTCAACAAGTTTATGATGAAAGGTTAAAAAGGAAGCAGCTCCAGTAGTTTCAACATCACAATATGCAGATAGTAAAATTGATGAGATGACAAAATTAGTGAAAATCCTGACAGCAAAACTAAACAAATTGGAATTAGAGAAGAATTCAAGTAGGCGTACTCAAGAGGGAGACATAAACCCTAATAATCCAAATCAGTTTAGAAGACAGTTTGCACCTCGTTTTATTCCTAGAGAGAGAAGAAATAATGACATACAACGAGAAAGGAAAAAGGTGGGAGATCAGAAGGTGCCACCCCCACTTCAAAACAATATCATTGATGAAGGAGAAATGGAAGAGGATGAGCAGTTTCAGGAGACAAATGAAGACATGAATTATTTTGGAGAACAATTGACTGAAGGTTTTGTAACCGAAGAAGATTTTTTGAATTCTAAATATTATGATGCTATTGTTTTTCATACAGAGGATGATTTAGACCTTGAAATAATATCTTATATATACCAGTCTAATCCAAAGAAAAACCTAAATTTGAGATCAAGACCAAAATAGGTGGTTCAAAACCCTAGAAAGAAGGCAATTCTTCCTCCTAAACAGCAAACAAATCCCGCATTAGAAAAAAGACAGAATCAAGATAAACCAGAGAAGGTTATTGAAGTTGAAGAAGTGAATAAGAACATGCAAAATTTTAATCTCAAAAATGAATTGTGCAAAATTAAAATCCCTATGCCTTTCACTGAATTGATAAAAAATCCTTGCTATAAAAGTTCAGTTTTGAAAATGATAGGTTCAAGAAACAGTCAGGTCCCCTCAGATACAGTTAATTTATAGGAAGAGAATCCCAAATTGTTTATTGGATCAGCCTTAGCAGATAAAACTAAAAATGATGCAAGTGCATCTCCACCTTTCTATATCACATTAACCATTCATGAGCAGATGATCCACAATTGTCTTTTGGATTCAGGGGCATCTCATAATCTAATGCCAAAAGTAGTCATGGAGGCTTTGGGTTGAGCATAACTAAACCTTATCATGACCTATATGCTTTCGATTCTAGAGATGTTAAGTGTTTGGGAGTTATAAAGGACATGGTGGTTAACTTAACACAGGTACCAATGAAGAGTGTTATTATGGATGTAGTAGTAGTAGACATTACACCAAAATTTGGAATTCTTATTTCTAGGTCTTGGGCCAAGAAAGTGGGGGGTACTTTACAGATGGACTTATCTTATGCTACAATTCCTGTCTTTGGGGGTGAGAATAGGAGGTTGTATAGAGAGTGGCAATTTGCTTATATTGTTACTGATGACATGAATCCTACAAATCATCCAGTATATGCTGTTGATAAGGATTTGGGGACTTGTATGTTACATTTCAGTGAAGATAATGATGCTGCATGAATTTTATAGGTTGAAAAATAAAAACCAGTCAGATGTACTAGGGATCAAAAGGATGAACTATGGAAGATGTATTTTGCTGGATCATCTTCTAAAAAAGGTGTTGGAGCAGGAGTTGTTTTGATATCTCCTGGAGGTGAAATGGTAAGCTTGATGTATAAATTAGAATTCGTTACTATCAATAACACAACAGAGTATGAAGCTATGTTATTAGGTTTGAGAGCTGCAAAGTATTAGAGGAATTTTGAGGTCTAAAATGGGCTTCCTAAGGAAAATAATAAAATAATAATTAAAATAATAAAATAATGTTTATTAATTTTGGAGGAAAAAAGAAAAAAACTACTTTTGTGTTCGTATTTTCGGCATATCTCCCTGTTTTTTTACTCAAATTTCGATCAAGAGAGCTTGTTGGATGCGAAATTTTATTGTGCGTTCAATGAGTACCCACACTACATATTTTTGATGGATCCCTCTACCCCAAAAACAAGAAATACCTAAAAATGAGGATCCCTGGTAACTTACCAGGTGCCTCCATTCAAAGAATGGAAAAAGCCCTTCTATCTGATCAAGTAGGAACACATCCCTCAATCACATCAAAATGGCCCTGCTCTTATATCTGATCATGTGAGACTACATCTCACAGTCATATCGGAATGGCCCTCAGTCCTAGACTGAGTATTCCTGGTAATTGACCAGGTTCCTCCATCCAGAGAATGGTAATAGCCCTTATATCTGATCATGTAGGAACCAATCCCATAGTCATATCAGAATGGCTCAGCACTCATATCTGGCATGGAAGGAACCAATCCTCTCATCATGACAGAATGGCTCAGCCCTTACATATGACCATGGAAGGAACTTAATTCTCTCACCATGTCAGAATGGCTCACAGACTCATCACTTCCCTTTAGAGGGAATCTCGATCTAGAGAACACCAAGCTTCTCCCTGAAGTACTCAAACTTCACTCTGGCTAATGGTTTCGTCAACACAT
The DNA here is from genome assembly GCA_001517045.1 of Pseudotsuga menziesii. Classification (NCBI taxonomy): domain Eukaryota; kingdom Viridiplantae; phylum Streptophyta; class Pinopsida; order Pinales; family Pinaceae; genus Pseudotsuga; species Pseudotsuga menziesii. Next base: position 17,027 of record LPNX010275166.1, on the reverse strand, counting down.
TAGCTATTTGTTCGTTCGTCACAACATATTGGAGCTTCACTGCTCCTCTCTACACCATATCCCTGATATAGTGATACTTGATCTCGATATGCTTCGACTTGTCATGGAACACTAGGTTCTCCGAAAAATTCACCCAACTTTGGTTGTCACAATATATACAAGTAGCATCTAACTGGAGATCAAATAAATCAGACAGTAGCTTCTTCAATTATACTTCCTCACAAATAGTTGAACAGGCTACAACATACTCTGCTTCAGCTGTACTCAGTGCCACAGAGGATTACTTCCTGCTAAACCAAGAGATCACACCTGATCCCATACTGAAGCAACACCCTAAAGTGCTCTTCCTATCGATGGCACTACCTACCCAATCTGAATCAACATAATCCTCCAGGTTAATCTTCTGACTTTCCTCATACTTGAGCCCATAATCAACTGTACCATTCAGGTACCTCAGAATATGCTTTGCAGCAATCAATTGAACATGTCTCGGATCTATCAGGAACTAGCTCAAGTTATTCACATCAAAGCAAATATTTGGTCTCGTGATCGTCAGGTACATCAAGGACCCAATCATTTGACGATACATCGTAGCATCAATCGCTTCTAATGAAGCATCACTCAATAGCTTCAAGTTTGATGCCATAGGTGTGGTCATGGCCTTGCAGTCCATCATCCTGAATCTTTTTAGGATCTCTATCATATATTTCCCTTGTCCCAAGGAAATTCCATCTGCATTCTGCCACACCTCCATGCCTAGAAAATAATCCATCATACCTAAGTCCTTCATTTAGAACTTGGAAGCAAGCTTCCTTTTCGTATTAGCAATCAACCCATCCATACATGTTACAAATAGATCATCTACATATAGTAGGAGCATCACTGGGTTGCCACCTTCAACCATGTAGTAAAGGTTGGAGTCTGCTTTACTCTTGGTAAAGTCCAAATTGGATAGAAAGCTGTCAATTCTGCTGTACCATGTCCTAGGTGCCTGTTTGAAACTGTATAGGGTTTTCTTGAATCTACACACATGAGACTCCCTATCATGTGTCTCAAAACTGAGTGGCTACTCCACATACACTTTCTCTTCCACTACACCATTCAAGAAAGCAATCTTGACATCCATCCGGTGTATCTTCCATTTCATTGTTGTAGCCAGAGCGAGTACTGATCTAATGGAAGTGTATGTAGCTACAGGTGCAAAATTTTCTTCATAATCTATTCCTTCTTTCTGGGAGAAGCCATGAGCAACAAATTTTGCTTTATATTTTTCTATGCTGCCGTCTCCAGCATGCTTGATCTTGTAGATCCATTTGGAAGTTAAAACCAACTTCCCTTCTGGTCTTGGGACAACATCCCAAACATCATTCTTCATGATCGATTGATACTCTTCGATCATAGCATCCTTCCATTCTTTCCTTTCTGCCACTTCTTTATAGTTGGAAGGTTCTTTATCGATGAAATCACATAATAATGCTACATACCCGGAGCAGGACCTGGTTCTCTTTCTTTCTTTGTGATTCTCTTCTGGAGCCCCATATATTTCTTCACCTTGGATAGCTTCTTGTACCCAAGAAGTTTTCCTTTTATGAGTATTCTTCTCCTGAGGTGGATATACAGGTTCTTGAGGTTCTTCAAATTGTTGATCTTCTTCTTGATTTTCTTCGTTCATGGTTGTGTCATGAATTCTGGGTGCTTCTGTTTCTTCATATTCTTCAGTAGGCTTCTTTCTGGCTTTGTTGTAAGCTGAGTCTTCGTCAAATGTCACATCCCTGCTGATGTCGATCTTGTTGAATCCTGGGAAGTATACTCTATAAGCCTTCTAACTTTCAGAGTATCCCACAAATATACCCTTGTTTCCTGAAGGATCTAACTTTGTCCTCTTTTCTTTTGGAATGTGTATGTACATTGGACAGCTGAATATTCTGAGATGGCTGAGTTCTGGTTTGTTGCTGGAAAATACTTCTTCAGGTGTCTTGTTCTCGAGTACTCTGTGTGGAGTACGGTTTTTTACATACACCGATGTTTTGGCAGCTTTTGCCCATAGATGCATGGGAAGATCTTGATCATGAAGCATGGCCCTTTTAGCTACAATGATCATTCTATTCTTCCTTTCTGCAACTCCATTTTGTTGTGGATTATATGGAGTGGTTAACTCCCTCTTAATCCATGAATCTTTGCATAGGTCTTTGAATTCATTCAAAGTGAATTCTCCACATTTATGTGATCGAAAAATCTTGATCTTATTTTTTGTGTCATTCTTGATCAAGGCTTTGAATTCCTTGAACTTGTTGAATACTTCATCTTTGTTCTTCATGAAGTAAATCCATGTCTTCCTAGAAAAGTAATCAATGAAATAAACATAGTATACATACCCTCTTAATGAACTTGATGACATCGGACCGCATACATCAGAGTGAATAATTTCCAATATTCTTTTTTCCTTGCTCTCGCTACTTGGAAATGTCTTCTTTGTATTCTTTCCTTTCGTACATCCTTTGCAGACTCCATCATGTTTTTCTTGAATTTCTGAAAGACCTTCAACAACTTTGCTTGCAAGTGGTAGTGCTCTATCATACACACGTGCAAGCCTTCTATGCCAAAGTTCATTTGGCTCTACTGTGTCATGGACCAAGGCTTGTTCTAGATGACCCTTAAATTTGTATAGACCTCCCTCTTATTTCCCAATCACTACTGCATCATCAAAGGTCTTTCCTTTTGCCCACATGAGAACTTTTGCCATCTACAAATGCAACCCTCATGCCTTTTGCATCTAATGCAGATATGGAGAGGAGGTTCTTCTTAAGTCCCAGTACAAATAATACATCCTTCATCTTCATAGACTTTCCAGAGTCTAGCTTATAGGAGGATTCCCCACTACCTTTTATTGGATACTGGTAGTCATCTCCAAGTTTCATCTTGTGGGGTGATTCATGTTGTGATAGTCTCACAAAAGACTCTTTGAATCCCATCATATGTTTGGAAGCTCCACTTTCTATAAGCCATTCGTTGTTTCCATGTGTGGTGTTTCCCATGAGAGTGGAAATCAAAACATATTCTTCATCACTTGAAGAATCATCGCTTTCTTGATTGTTTCTCTTTGTGGAAGGTTCATCATCTTCTGCAGCATGAGCATGATGTTTTCTCTTGTTGTTTTTCTTCTTATGAGAGTTTCTTTTGTTTCTAGGACAATCTTTGGAAAATTTCCCTATTTCATCACAAGTATAACATCTGAGTTGAGATTTCTTGTAGGAAGAGTTATTACCTTTAGAATGGTGATGGTGATGATGGTCCCTTTTGGATTTCTTGGATTGAACTATGAGAGCTTGATCTTCACTTCCCATTTTTTCTTCTCGAGTTGCTATCTGAGCTTCTTCTTGTGAGCATTCTTCCCATAGTCTGCTGAACTTGACTAACTTATTTCTATCACAGATCCCTTGAATAAAAGAGTCCCATGTCCTAGGGAGACCATTCAAGGTGGTCATTACAATCTCTGCATTCTCCACTTCTTCATCTAGTGCTTCAAGTTGTTCTTTGATTTGGAAGACCCTTGTGAAGTAATACTGTATGGTCTCCGCATTCTGAATCTTCACATTCTTCAACTGGTTCCTCAAAGTCATCTTCCTGTTTATGTTCTTTCCTTCAAACAGTTTGGTTAGGGCATCAAACATAGATTTAGGTGTATTTAGGGAGGACACCTGTGGTATGAGGTGATCCTTGATTGAATTAGCAATAATCCTCTTATCAATAACCAACTTCTTCTTGTGTAAAGCCTTAGCCTCATCTCCCTCTGGAACTAGAACCTCCTCATTGATGTAGGAGTCCAACTCATTTTCTTCCCAGACCAAGGAGATCCTATACTTCCAGGCTTGGAAGTTATCATATCCCTCAAGCTTTTCATCAAGCTTGGTATGATTAGACATCTTAACTGAGAACCTCAAATGAAAATACAAAATATTTATATCTTACCAAGTCAAGATGCTGGATTTGTATTTGGAGCTGAATTTTTGCATTGCTGGTTCTGGAGCAGATTAGGGTTTGACTTTCCCAGAGTTTTGTCCAACCAAATGATTTGATATTGATCTCTAAACTTCATTTTGGAGGAGGAGATCAATCTAGGCCTGGGCTCACTCAAAAATTCCAGTTGTATGGAAATCCATAATTTCCGACAATAGTGTCAGGTCCATAACTGAAAAAGCTTAGAATTAGATTATGCTTCAACAGAAAGATGTGCCCTAGGGAGGAGAGACAACCCAACCTTTTTTTGCTGAGAATATGTGGAGAGAGATCCAAAAAGTAGGAAGCCCTAGTTCCCGTAGATGCACAGTGTCTTTCTCAGGTTAGCTCTGATACCATGTTATAATTTTATCATTCAAGCTAGCATTATGTTAGGATTTTTAATTGAGAGAGTAACAAGTACAACAATCAAACACAAGAGACAATGAAAACAATGTTTTTCCTTGGGGAAACCATAAATGGAGAAAACCCCACAACTTTCTCAGAGATAGAATCAACACCAAAAGTAAAACCCAAAAATAGTAAGATGATCTCCCAACTGTAGTAGCCTATTTCTTTCTAGCCCCAACAACTTCTTCTCCCTTAGCTATGCGCTACAACTGAGTGTGAGTGAGTGTGTGATAAACGAGAGGCTCACTGTCTATTTATACTAATTCTTGACTTGACAATAACTCACAAGGGCCGATTTCACTAGGAGAGTCTAATAACCCTAGGGCCTCAGAACTGCGGGGACTTTAACCCTTGATCAATAGGAGGATTACCCACGATGACTTGACATGAGTTGTTTACATTATATAAACTTTCGATCAGAACATTGGGGTATGACATGACTCAATTACATTACAAACACTTCTTGGATTAAACATCGGGGTGCAATACATAAGATATACAAGTGAATACATTCCAAAGTTACAATTACATCGCCACCATTAGTTCAACATGAACTAAGTAAACCTTATAAAATCAAGTAAAACTAGTTATCTCTCGAAGTGATCCTATAAGGGTTACAAGTCTTGCCATTTATCGTGTTAATAAAGTATGTTTTAAATTTTGTTAACTAACCGAAATTTTTTTGTTATTAAAAATTTCAATTGCATGATTAGAAGAAAAGTTCAGATCATGAACACAGAAGAAGACAACAACCCATAAGGAAAATTGAACACCTCCACAGAGGAAGCAGAATTGGTGGTAGAACTAAATTCTGATATACGAAAAACCATACAAAGTCTTCAAGCAGACTTACACAGTTTCAAAGATGATAATCTGAATGAAATAAAGTAACATCAAACAATTAATGAAGTCTTTCTGAGGAACATGATGGGTGAAAGCCCATAGAGAAAACCCACTCATTCAATCAACAAGTTCAGGTACTGGAAATCAGTTTCATCACAAGGGATACCGAATCCCATGTGGTAATCAAAACCATTCTCTTTCTTTGCCTTATCTAACAATGCCTCAAACACATAATCATTTAAATAAATGGTGGGAATGATAAATCTAGTGCGTTGGCTTTCGACATACACTCCACAGTGTTCCTTGTGAACATCTGTCCGAAGAGCGTTGGATGATCTACCCATGACCTCTCTTTCATTGTGAAATACCTTGTCTACAAATGCATGTGATCAGTGTGATAAAGGCTGTCGAGATTGCTGGATTTGGGCAGAAGTGCCCCCTTGCTGGTTCTACGTGTTTAGTGGAATACCGGCAAAAGTTTTGTGATTTTCAGCGCTTGGAACAAATGGAATTAGATGTGGCTATTAGAGAATTTGTGAGAGAAATATGAAAATGGTATTGGGCAACTATTCACTGGCTATAAACTTGTTGACAAATTTTATATTTAATCAATTATAAAATTTCGATCCTATTGAGAAATGATTGTAAGGTGTAATTACAAGTAGAGCCTTGTGCATCTAATGGAATTATGTGCGTGAAGGTACATCCTTGAATCTGTTATCTAATAGTTACATTTCCAGAGGTGCACGAGAATTGTCTAATGCATAAAGATCGTCTAATTACCAGCTACGCTCTAGTGGGGTGTGATTGTCGGATGCTACAATCATGATATTTTGGTACAATGATCGATGTGTCTGAATGAGATTTACGTAGTGGTATTGGACTAAATCTCCCGTGTAATTCAATATGTCATGGGACTTTACCAAATACCAATTTTATTTCTCTTTGCCTAGTATTTTCATTGAATTGGAGAAACATATCTAAGGGATTCTTAAAAATAAAAATAGAGTTAGGGTTAGTGAATGATCCTGCAAAACTAGGTTCTCTTTGGTATGCAAGCTCTCTCATCCCTGGTTTTATCATTAGAATCTTTTTTATTGTCTCTTTTTGGTTGATTCCTTTCAATAGACTCTAACATGCTTTAAGTTTTCTTCTCATGTGCATAGTGTTCGTTTAGTCTACAAACCGTCCCCCTGCACCCCTTCGTCTACCTTTTTATGTTCTTAGTGCAATATTTGTAATTTGTTTTCTTATCTTCCAAATCATAATGGTCCCATGCTTCGCCTTTCACATTCTTGGGGCATCGTTGTTTCGTGAACAAAAAAAAATCTGTAAATGTAAAGCATAATATTATTTATTTGTTAAAAAAACATGCAATTTATGAAAAAAATGAGGTTTCTTTTAATGTGGAATGTCTAAATCCCCATCCATATATTTTAGATAGTAACCAGACTGGTGAAACTTGACTATGAAAAACTTGAGTCATGAAACTAGTAGCTCGATAATGTTTTAAATAGTAACTTGACTCATGAAACTTAACTATGAAAAATTTGACTGATGAAACTAGCAGCTCCAAAAATTTTTAAATAGTAATTGGACTCAAGAAACTAGCAGCTCGATAAGGTTCAGCCATTGGTTCAAGGGTTCGTAGGTCCAAACCAATTCATGTCATCTAATTCTAGTCTTTAGAGACCAACTCTAATAACTCTAACTTAGAGCATACATAACATATTTGTATGGTGGAATTTCTTTTAAAATTAAGGCTTCCACTATTTGGTAGTCATGTACAAATGTAATGTTTAATGCATAGAGATTCATGGCAAACAACGAATGCTTATTAGTTACTATCATTAAAAAAAACTTCTAATGCATAGAGATTCATCTCTTATAGGGCCTTTAGATAAGTATTTTAAAAGACTTTTAATGGATAGAGATTCATGGATCGTAGGTACTTTAGATAAGTATTTCATATCTTATAGGGAACTTAGATGTATTTATAAAACAATTAAATTACAACACTATAGCTACTTTAAGTTTTATTTTACATGCTATTAAAAAAGACGTTTATAATGGGTTTATTTATTCCTATAGAGCCAGTAGATCAAATAAGGACTAACTAGGAATTCTAAACAAATTACAACACTATGATAACCTAACATTTTGTTGTTTCAAAAAACTAAAATAAAGGTAATATATATTACATATTTAATTTATTGTAATGCATCTAAATTTAATAATTTATTATTAATTTGTGTTGAGATACTTTATTTATTATTTTTATTATTTTTGACACAAAGTCAAAAATAAAACAAATGTTATTAATAAAATATATTGAAGGGGAAATAAGTGAAATAGTTGTTGAAGCGTGTTTACTAACTCACAAGAGGAAAATACAAGTGGCTGAAGCTACTGAGGGGAAACTCAATGTTCATGAGGCATCTTCCCCAAAATCAGGTCACAACTCCTAATTGAGTGTTAAAGAGAAAGAGGCTCATAGATGACCAAGTCCCAGGCAAAATACTATATAATAGTATGTCCATTGGAAAGCAGGATCCTAGCATTGGACAGGGATTGAATCTGATAATACAAGGGATGACACATTAAGTGGATTTTTCTGTTGTGGTTCAGCAAACATGCTTGGATGTTTTGGAGCAAGTAACTTTGCTTCTCTAGGAGTGGTTGGGAGAAACAATTATTCCATTTCTGTTTTCGTAGCAATGGTGCCACGTTATTAATGTATGTTCTAATTACAGTAGGTTGCTTATATAAAATATGAATTGCATATATATTCATAAGTAGAAATGTTTATGCATTCTTATTGAACAATAATCTATCATATATCAAATTTTTTTTTTATGTCTTTTATTTATACTTATGAATGATTAGATTTGATAAAATAGTGCTTCTTAGATCGGGCATCTATACCCAAGTTAGGGATTTCTAAACGATTTTATATATTGTAGATTCGATTTATTTCCTTAAAGGATTATATATCGATGAATTATACATGTTCTTTCTTACACCATAGATATAGTTAAATTACGATCAAAGTAGTTAAAGTTAACATGTTTAAATACTAAACAATTTACAATTAGAATCTAAATAAAAAATCGAATTTACTGTACACATAATGTATCCCTATCAGGTTAACCTACACAGTAATCCTTTAAAATTAATTCTTAAACCCCAATATTGCATCGAAATTGTTTAGTACATGATCAAGGAGATTTAATTAAATAAACTCAGATTAAATTATTTATAAATCTATCAATATAGATACACAACTATTCACGATTTATAACTTAGCTAAATACTAATTAAAGAATCACAAATATCTATAGTCATATAGATATACATACAATATAGATATTATACGATATGTGAAAAGAGATTTATCAACAAACAGTCACATACAAGGTTGATATAGCTAACATATCTAACAAAATATTTTACGGATCTAATGTTAACAGTCAATAACGAGACTTAAGGTATCCAAAGTAATCCACATGACAATTGTAAAACTAATCGTTGAAGTGAATTATCCCTTTCCAAAGACCAGTATCAAAACCATCTACGATGGAAGCTAAGTATTAATAAAATACAGTAAGCAGATCTAAAACAAATTCAAATCAAATACATACATGCATTATATCGTTTAACCATGGTTTCAATTCTAAACTACTCCACAGAAATCATAAGACCCTATGGGTCAAATTTTTTAAACAATAACAAGGTTAAAGGATTGTTGTCATAGGCCCTTTTTAATGGCTACCATTATTTACGGCAAAGATAAGAACAAGTCAATTACACTTTAGCTAACATGAACTACATAGAAACACTAAACCATTGTACGTGTTAACAATATTTTAATACTACATACTTTCTATTGTAAATCGAACCTAGATATCTCTAAGGATGAGATATTATAAAAACATATTCATGGCCATAAGACCATTGAAGGATGTTAGCGATTGATTAAAACAAATGAGAATACAAGTATAGCCACAAAGTAACTCATAACACGAAATGCAAACACCCTAAGGGTTGTTTCAATTATTTATACATTAAACAATTATCAAAACCAATGTACGCATACAGCGTGTGGCTTTAAGACCATCCATGATGGATTCCACCATTGTTTTCAAAACCTAAAAAAAATTCCAACTATAGAGTAAGCAAAGTGGTGCTAAGTCCATATGCAATGACACCTATAACACAAACACATGCACTAAAACAAATAATATTGTATTTAAAAACAATGTGAAGCACAGAAACTCTAAAGCTCTCTATAAAACTGACCTTAAACTCTAGAGGTTTCAAACAACACATAAAACTTATATTGCATAGAGATGGAGTGGTTTTACCCCTCTTATCTACTTTCACTCAAGCATTTAGTACCTAAATTTCAAACCCAAAAACATTTTAGCGACTGTGGAATAAATTTCTTGAACTACAGAAAGAAAACCATAGTAAGGGTTTTGGGTTTGTTACGTGGGTGTTCTAAGACATGGGCCTCGAAGGAGGTGACCCTTTCATCTTCCTCTCTGGTGCTCCCAACTTGCAAAAATTCATCTAGGTTGGCTCCTTTAGGAAGACCCTTATTCCTCCTCTTCCTCCACAAAAAAGCATTGCAGTGCTAGTTACAATTAAGCCATTAAAAGGAAAAATTCAAAGATACAACGTATCAATAAAATTTACCTGGTGAAGGGAAACAACGAATGAGAGTTGATGATTGAGGTTACTGAAAGAGAAGCAACGAGTCACAGAATGGCCATGGACTCCATGAACAAATGCAAGGATTTATTGAAAATAAACTAGTTACAATGCCATCAAACATTGTGGGATCATTTACACTAGAAAATCTAACATATCACCATTAACAGAGAAGAGATTTGGCTCTTGAAAGTTACATACCAAACAAACTATGAATGAAGGGTTCAGACAGAATTTGCAACATATTAAAATCTATGCAACCCTAACTGCAGAACCATACAAGTGGACTATTTAGCTGAGATCTCAAAGCCAATGTGGAAGGCCTGGCTATGTTGTCAACTCGTAGCCAGGAAATAATTTTAAGTCCCAAGTCAACCTGGGTATGGAACATTAACTCTTGTCCAGATCTAATGATGGCAATTAATCATTTCCTCAAACCATTAAAAAAATGGTAAGATCCCATATAACATAACATGTTAAACCATTATGATATAAACCAAAAAACCTTATAAACCAAACGATGGTGTGAAACCTTGCCAAATATCTATTCGTTCAAACTTTACACTATTCACCTCTTAGGACCAAGGTCCTCTTAAATATTACTTTTATTACATTGTGTTATGGTAACTCATGGATCCTTACAACCCTTATTGCATTGGCAAGGTAGGATATAGACTATGTCTACTGTCGCAATCCTTGAGGCTATTAAGGCCATTGTTATGCAGAAAAAAAACAAAGCAAGTGTTTATTTAAAACATCATCTTCAGGTGTGTTTTTACGGAACAATTAGAACTGTGCATGACTATAGCTAGAAAAACATGGCATATCCAGCAAAATCATATCATCATCTTACAAAAGCATGATTAGTTAAACTCACTAGTAATACTCCTTGTTAGAATTTTGTGAAGCATTCTAATTAAATGTGTGTACTATTTTTTGAGTTATTTACGATTTTTGAGGTGTGTGACATAGTGGTATTAGAGCATGGTTACAACACTAGGCCTGAACCAACTCAACACTAAAACTGCTAAAGAAACCAAAAAACTAATTTTACTTTTTTTTTTGTTTGATTCTCTTACAAAACATGAAGAGAAGGATAAATTTATTTTTGCACAAAAAACATGGAAAAAGTGGGGATGTGTACAGAAGAAGAGTCTCTTTTAGAAATCCTATAAATAATGAAGAGGGCAATCTAAGAGATGGGGAGATCTGGGTAACCTTGAATGAAAGTCAATATAATAAATCAAAATTGCAAACAACTGTTAAAGAACTAAAATCAGAGTTAAAAAGAGTTAAGGAAGATAATGAACGAATCCTGAAAGCTCAAGAGGAACTAGATAATATTTTACTAGCTAAAATACATAATGATGAAATAGAGAAAAACAAGGAACCTGAATATAACATTCCAAAAGCTACACCTTACAAAGGTAAGCTAAGGATACTGGAACTTTCCAGTCATAAGGCTGAAACTTACACTGAGAAATTAGTCAAACATCACATAGAAAAACAACAAGATTCCAATGAAATTATTGATGATAATAAAAAACAAAAGAAGTGCAAACCATATGAAGAAATCTATGTGGAGTTTAAAATGATTAAATGTCCAATGTTTAATGGTGAGATTGAAAAAAGAGAAGAAGGAGAAGCTTGGTTTCCAGGGATGAAGAAATGCTTCCAAATCTATAATTACCCTCACGAAATGAAAGCTAAAATGGCTAATGATATATAATATAACTGGAAAAGAGGATATATGGTAGCAGGATATAAATAAAGTAAAGGGAATAAAATAAATATATCTTACCTAAAAAACCTTTAAAAAACGTTTTAAAGGAAAATACCTCTCAGCACAATAATAAATATTACAAGGACAAGGCTAAGGAATTTTACAAGTTAAGACTAGGAGTTATGACTATGAAAGAGCTCTGCAGTAAATTCTTGAGTCTTCTTCATTACATACCTTATATAATTGATCAAAAACAAAATATAGAGTGTTTTCTCAGTTGTTTTTCTATCATGTTTAAATTCCGGATTGAGTATGACAATATGAAGATGGTTGACAAAGAAATGACAAAGGAAAGTTTTTGTTACAACCAGAATAAAATTAAAAGAGAAAGTATACCAATTTCGAATACTAAAAGACGAGATAACTTTGATCCAAGAAAGAAAAATAATAAATTCCACAAAAATACAGGGAATAATTATAAAAGGTATCAAGGAAGTAACTATAAAAATTTAAAACCACATAATTCTGTAGCAAAAGAAAGAGAACCTCCCACTATTTTTATAAGGAACACTCCACAGAAGGAACCCTTAAAATGTTGGGAATGTGGTAAGACACATTTTTTTAAATACTTCCCAATAAGAAATAAAAACATTAATGTTCACTCCATTCAGGAAGCTATTACGTTTGAAGACATGGCAAGGAGCATGTCCAGAATCAATGCTGTGTTGGAGAACCGACAAGTAGACTATCAAACTTCAATGGTTGAGATGGAAGGCATGATAAAAATTCAACATATTTCCATGTTAATTGATCTAGGTGCAAGTTTGAGTAATATATCACCTAGAAAAGTTGAATTATGTAAATTAGTGCCAAAAAAAATTAATAAGCCATGGTCGGTATAGTTAGCCACATGTACTACACGTAAAGTCACTAGTTATGTTAAAGACTATGAAATATTAATGAATTATTTCATTATGCATGATGATCTAAATATTTTACCTTTAGGTTCCTATGATATGTTAATAGGAATGGATTGGCTAGAAAAACACAGAGTAATGTTGAATTGTTTTGACCAAATGTTTACATGCATAAATCATAATAGAAACACAATTAAAGTGAAAGGAAATTTTAGAAAAGTGTAGAAATTATAAAGCCTTGATGGCATAAGGAATTTCATAAACTGGCTAAGGATCTAGGCACACAATTAGCCTCACAGATAATTGTAGAGAATTAGCATAAGGAGAGAAGAAGAAGAATTAATAAACACACATTAATGAGTGATCAATAAATTAAAATTGATATTATTACATAGGTAATACATCCTTTTAAAGGAGAAAGGAGTTGCATGAAGACAACTCAAGCTAGCTCATAAAGCAGGCTTACTAATTATGGTAAACCCCATAGTTGACTAAATCACTTTCCCAATCTACCAAGCACCTCATGAATTAGCAATAGCATGTGTGAGTGATGATGAGTGAAGGAAAGAATTGCTAATCCTAGAATATGGAGAGAAAATTTTGGAGGATGGGTTGGCAACAAAAGCTGCCAGTTTCCTAGTTAACTAGCTTTACCTTATCCATAGAAAAGCAGGATAAAGCAGAAAAAGAAGAATAAAGAAGATTCTGCTGTAAAGTGCAGTTACCAATTCTAGATGGCCATAAAGTGGTCAAGATCAACCCAGAATCAGAAATAAATCATTCCTAGGATATAGATGGCAAGTGTTGACTCTAAAGTGCAAGTGGATGCCAACTATCTAAGCTAGTGGGTAGGAAATTAATCAAATAATGATTAATTATTTTATGAGTGGGTTTATTATATTCCAACACCCCCCTTTAAGCCTGACTTTATGATGATATCCCTAAACTAATCAGAAATATATATGAATATAGGGCCCAGCAATAAAGCTATGGTCACCCTTTTACAATTTATCTTGTCCAAAGAAATGAGGAAAGAGGAAAAACCTCAAGGGAAAATCCTCCCTCAAGAAAGGACATGAAAAGCAATACCAAAAAATGTTGAACTGCTGGTGTTGCTACTGCTCCGAACTAAATGCTGATGTCTTGAGGAATCTTCTTCTTAGGAAGAAGATAAATCTGCTCACCTGGATCAAGGATAGCTGCATGATGGAAACTAGGACCATGTAGAAAAACTGAGATCCAATGATGTGAAGGCAATACTGAAGGATCTTGAGACTTGTAATGAGCTCCAAGATAATGAGATGACTTGAAATTCGAACCAGTACAAATGAAATGAGCTCCAGATAGGTGAAATAATTGTCCAAGTGAGTGTATCATGTCTCCATCTTCATTTACACAGAGAGGATGTGTGCAAGTGATCATGTAGGAATATAGAGAAGGCATGGGATCAAAGAGTGCAAATGCATGGGCTCCATGGGTTGATCTAGCTTCCAAATAATCCAAGAGATCACAAATAAGCACAACAGTAGAATCATGGGAATATACTGGTAAAGAATCCTCTATGGTAGAAAAATGTAAGCACGAAAGGTAGTGATGTTCAAAATCTTCAAGGAGGCTCTGAGAATGAGTGCCAAGAACAAAGGAGGAGTTGCAGAAGCACATGGGATCAAGTATGGTAAGTGGAAAAACACCAGAATGACTTGATTTGGCTAAGCAAATATCTTGGAAGTCACTGGGTTGCACACCATCAGGAAGAGAGGCATGCACAAAGTGTGAGAGGTATGGCATATGGATCTCAGAATCCATGATAGAAGATATAGAAAACACTAAATGTGTGAGTGAATCATCAATAGCAATAGTAGCTCCATTAGTCACTTCCTTTTCATCAACAACATCATAAGAAAATGAATCAAGATCTTCTTCTTCAAGAGACACAGAAAACGATGGCTCTTCAATATTTGCTTCTTGATTGAAAGAGGAAGCATTCGAATCAAAGAGAGTAGTAGCAACAAGAACTGTATGAGAAACTTCTTCTTCATGATAAACTTCATCAGAGACTGTAGAGGCCAAGACATCGTGAGAGAGAGAAATTATTGAGGAGCTAGAGGCACTCTCCACATAGCTAGAAGGATCCTCATTGTCCTTTCCCAAAACTCTATCCAATGTTTTCCAGAGATCATTTGGGTAATCAACAGAATCAATAAGGTAGTGCATGCATGGAGATATAGCTAGAAAAATAGCTCCAATTGCTCTATCAAAGTCATTCAACCAGTCACTTGGCTCTTCATAATACTCTTCACCAGCTCCAATAGATATCTCATAGAGACCTTGTCTCTTTAGATATTAAATCATCTTCAATTTCCACTCCGAATAGCTTGTGACTGGAGAAAGAAGAGGAACTGATACTCTTGAATCCATTCGAAGTTGAACCTGCAAAATAAACCTACAAATCTGGAAAAAAAGGAGGATTAATTAATGAACTCTCAAAGATCTGATATCATGTAGAGCTTTGATATCCTTAGCTCTAATATAATGTAGAACTTGAACTTTGAGAACCTTAGCTTTGATACCATCTAGAAATTCTAAAGCCTTGTGTTGATGTATATGTAACTTCAGAATGTATTCTTCTATATATTTCATATATTGTAACCCGATGTTTGTTCCAGGATGTTTCTATTATGTATTTGAGTCATGTGGTCATGCCCCGATGTTCCGATCGGGAGTATTAATAATGTAAACAAGTCATATCAAGTCATTAGGTAAGTCCGCACAGTTTAGGGGCACTTGAGTTATTATACACTAATTAAGGTGTAGGCTCGAGTAGTAATTATTAGGTTGAGTGCACTTCAAGTCAACGGAAGAATATAAATAGAGAGTGAGAGTCTCTCTATTTATCACTTGTGACTTAGCTCTCTTGCTCTCTCAAGTGTGGCGTACTTTTGGAGAAGGAAATTCTTGGGCTTGACGGAAGACAGAAGGCTGCTGTTGTGAAGGGAGGTCATCTTACTGTTTTGGGTTCACATCTT
>LPNX010275165.1:0-16330 GCA_001517045.1 Pseudotsuga menziesii | reverse complement strand
CGGGGTACAATGTAATACAAGTGGTTCTCCCGGTTGGACCATCGGGGACCACAAAAGATACATAAAGAATATTCTTCGAAGTTACAATATTTCAACAGACCTTGCTTGAGTCTTCATGTAAAATGTGTTCCCATTTTATTTCAACCTAGATTTCAAATACAATAAGAAGGGTATTTAGAGTCTAGACAATCTTCTAACACAAATGGTCCAAAAATTTAGAATTTCATTATAAAAACCAAAATTTTAGAAATGAGAAATATCAATGATGCACATTGGTTTTCTGTTGAATATGCCGAGTTACTTACATCAATTTCAATAAGCCTGTCCACCACTGCCATAAGTATTCTACTACCAATAATTTCCCCGACAGCACTACTCTCCACTCTAAGCATGTTCTCAACATACAAAGCATTCCACTGAAAATCATAAGACAAAAAACATAATTATTCCACATAGACATAATCATTTTTTATTATAACCATGACATTTCTTAGTATGTGCTCGGAACTATAGAATCCTAATAGCTGTAAAGAATGACATCATAAAGAATATTCAATTTACAAAAACAACAAACTATGATACGAAGTGTCGTGTACACGTATACCTAAAGCCAAATGTAAACAGATTAAAATATAAGAACTTCTAATAAATATTTTCCCCTCATTCATGGCAAATTACATAAACCACAACCTTTTCATTTTGAAGAACCAACAAATTTTTAACATCTGCACTGACACAAATACTATTCTTTAGATGAATAAACTCAGTAAATTCATTAGCTTAGGCATGCATATGGTTACAATTTAAAGTTTAAAACTGATGCCAAAAATATCTCAATCCTTGATATTTTTTTATGGCACATAAACAACTGTTTTCGATAAATTTTCTAATGCCTTGCTTTCTTGGTTCCCAATCCCCAAATATCAATCCTGGTTACTGACAACGATGATTTCCTTCTGAGAATATGCCCAAAAGAAACGCCACACCATAGAATGGAGTTTTCTTTTTTTAATAAAATTATCTTGCCTCATCTTATACTTCACATGCTATAATCATTGCCTCACAACTTGTTGGACTCCAAATCCTTTAAGATTCATTAATTAAACTCCTTTGTTTTGCATTCTCCCACCATGTATCTAGGGAAAGAAATGCTAATGTTCACTATTTATATATTGGAGTTCAAATTTGAATTATAAGGATGAATGTGATTAACCATTGCCATATTGAATATGAGAATAATCATAACATCCCACCAACATATGACAAAGTATCCTTGATGCACCCTTCCCATTAGTGATACACTGGGACACATCTTGTAGGGTCGGGTGGGTGCCTAGTGAAAATGCTTCCCTACACCACCCTTGGACCTTTTTTCTTAACTCCACAAAACACACTTCGAAACATTCTGTCAAGTTACAGAAAGCATTTCAAAAAAGAGAGGGGGTAGAGGGGGCTTGTGGGCACTCCCCTCCAGGAAAGTGAGATGCATGCCACCAAAAGGAGGAGCTTGTGGGTACATGTTGACAAAAAAAAGGACACCTAGGCACCATCCTCCCTCCGCTCAATTTGTTTTCCAAAAACCATAAAAACTTAAAAAAAAAAAAGGAAAAAAAATGTTAATAAAAAACAAAAAAACCTGGTAAACTACTAAAATTAACTCACCTTTAGCTACATCTTTCATATTTTACATTTTCAAGTCATTTAGCATTCGAATTTCAGATGAGAGTGAGTCGCAATTTTCCTAACCCCAATAATTTTATTGTAATGTCGTGTGTTTTTTTATTGGAAATTGTACACAACATGATAGAAGAAGCATTCCACAGGAAAAGTGATTGAATTGATTATACAAAAGTGAACTGATTGAATACATTTTGAAAATATAGCTCCTCTATTATAGAATGTAATCCAATCTTGCACATATATCTTCATTGTGCACATGTTAAGGTGTTAGCATCTAAATGTGTTTATTGAGGATAAGGCTATGGATAAGCATTGGTATATAAGTTTATGGGTTTCGGCATGGGTTCAAACATTCATTGCTGACATATGGAACCTTCTATTGGCTTATATGTATTGTTGGGAAGTAAACTCCCAATAATCTATGGTTCATGCCTAGCACAGTTTCATATTACAAAATTAAGGATACTCCTCTCGCAACCCTCCTGATTAGAGGATACTTGGTGGATATTACCACCCTTTAACAATATAAAGAGCTGAGCTTAGTCAGTATCAGAGTTATCCATCTCGTTAATCATGGAATATAAGTACCAAATTATTAACCCCTCTGTCCCCAACTTCAACATATTTTGAGATTATGTTCAAATTTTAGGAAATTTTTAAAAGCCTGAATTAAAATTTCTCAAACATCCTATTAAATTTGTTCTCCTGCAAGGAAGGCCCGTGAAAGGAAGGCTCATGTAGGTAAGGAAAGAGAGAAACACAAAGGTTTGCCAATGCAAGCAAGGAAAGAGATCAAATATGCAAAGGAAGGCCCATGCAAGTGCTATTGTTACCCTTTTGAAGGAAGGCTGGCATGTGTAAAACACTTCCCTGCAAAAATCCCCTTGTAACTTCCATCATGACATTTGAATGTGATTTGGTTATCATTGGATCATGTGTTGGAAATCATGGATTTGTTCTTAATGTAGTGGAAAATGTTTAATAATTCTCATCAGTAGTAGGAGATCATTCCACTGATAACACAATCATTCTTCATTCACCAGTGGAAGATACTAGTGTGGAAAATTAAGAGGTCAGTACCACAACACTATATCTTAGTAGAGGAGGACATTATCCACATCAAAGATAATTTTGTTAGATTGATCAGTTAAAGAGAGACATCAAGCTTTGAGGCCAGATATTTCTCATAGATTGTGCACAAGTTATGCCACGATAAGCCACCATATTGTGAGTTGTCATCAGATTGGAATAGGGAAAGGAACCAATTCCATAAGGAGAGAGTATGAAACACATCCAAATTGCTCAGATTTATACCATTTTCAAGAAGGACATGGGGATAGAGAGATGAAAAAAAATTGGATATGTTTTATCTTACTCAAGTAACACCCATATACACATGATACTAGAAACACTTAGAGGGGATGCCCAAACCATTTTTCAATATTTCAGACTAGGATGTGGATTGGAAATGCCAAGGAATCATCACTGAAACTTTCACTAGAATTTATGTTTTTCAGCAATAGCAATGTGATAATATGTAACAAGTTACAAACAAAATATGAAACAGTTGCATCACGAGGGACTAGGTCAATAAAAACCTTGGTTATATTTGTTGTGGGAAAGAAGAAAAAGGTGTTGGGCATTGGCCAAATTTTGTTGGAGGGAGAGTGAGTTGATACCCTAAACTATCCATCAACAATGCTGCAAATAATTTTCTATACAATAGGCTACAAAATCCTCACTATCTCATGAATCTTCAATGAAGTAAAATAAGTTTCAAGTTTTTTATTATAAAATCCCTAGATTAGGAAGCAACTCGAACCTAACCCAGTAATTTCCAAATTGCAGTGACAACAAAGATTTTCCAGAAGTTATTTTGTGCTTATTTGAATACTTTGGCTGTCAAAATATAAGAAAAGTAACAGCTGGAAGATTAAAGGTGGGAAAGGATGCAACTACAATGCAATACAATAGCAATGACCCTCACCTCACATAGAGAGTGAGAGGGCAATTCAGGGGAAGAAAAGTTCATATTTTAAACTATATTATGAACACAGTCTTTTCAAATTTTCCATACCAGTGTAAATCCATGCTAAATCAGATTTCTTCTACATAAAGAGCTTGTTTTTTTAATTCCAAATCAAAATTATTCAAGCAAACATAGATTACTCACTGATTTGAGGCATTCTATTAGCCTCAGTGTGACCTATGCAAACCGTCCTCTACCTCTACAAACCCTCCTCAACCCCTCCTCTGCCGCCCTCTCCTCTACAAGCTCTTTCCCCTGCGGCCCTATCCTCTTTGGCCCTCACCTATTGTTCACAAGATGAAGAATGACCTATTGACCGCTGTGTTGAGTTGTGTATTTTTATCCATTTTCCATGGCGTTGCTATGTTTCAGCCAAATAAACTTTTTTTAATGCAACCCTATCAAACCCAATAGATAACAATGAGGGTTGAGCCAAAGATAGTAATGGGGCTTCTCTTCCTTCCACAAATCGACTTGGTGAACCCATATAAAGGTATACATTGTTGTTGTCTCAGTATACAAGAAAAAAGCAGATGGATTGGTCGCCCAAGCATGCAAAGATAACACAAATGGTTGTGGTTCTAGGTAGATGCCCACAGATTATTGATAGAGAATACAGATGGGTATGGAGACAAGGTTGCATGAATGATAGGAGAAACCCTTGACTTGCCTCTTTTCCACAACAAAAATCCCAAATCGATTTTCTATTTTTGGTTTAAAACATAAACTCATTCCGTAATCGATTTCCACCATATATTTGGATCCAAGGGATGACAACGCTTGGTGGGTAGAGTGCTATAGTTACCACTCCCATACCAAAAAATATAATTGCAATTGTTATGTATTGGGAATACCACTCCAATCCTTTCCATACTATTTTCACCATGTTTGTTTTATGAATGGAGTAAACAAAACCAAGTTTTAACCATTCTCTCATAGGTTGTGAACTTTGTGTATCATATGTGCAATAATATGCATAAAGCTTATCAAAGGTGGGCAGCTTCTCACCAGCAAAGACACCCTACACAAAAGCTTCCCATGGCGCTAACAACCATTTTCATGCTATAGGCGTTAACTCCTCATTCCCAATATTTTCTAGATAGCTAAGAGCTAATCATGAAGCTTCAAGATATTCATCAAGTAGCTAGCCCCCGTATCTATGTCACTCATGCAGATAATGGTGAGCATTTCAAATCGCCCCTCGATCACGAGGCAGTTGCATTAAAAAGTATCCATGGTACATTCAATTTTTCAACTTTCCAAACCAAGGAGAATGACAAGAATTAGATTTGTAATTGAGTTGTGGATGTTGATACTTTTGTTGGGATAGATTTTACATGGGTTGAAGATGGGTATCGTGGTAGTTTTCTCTCTAGTGTATTTAAATATTTAGTTATAAAGGTACTCAAAAGGATTTGTAACATGGTCTTTGGTGGGTATATTGTCATATTTAATATTAAACCCCCATGATTTATAAGATTAAGTATTGGATTTATTAATAGAAAGTGGAGGGACATTCATGCTCAAGGATCCATGGTGAAACAACCTTGACTAGGTTATGTCGTACAATTTTGGGAACATCGAGTATGTGTTAAAGAACAACTTCCTCAGAGGTCATGATTTGTACACAAAGTATCACAATATTTTGAGTGGTGGGATCTTCAACTCAAATTTTGAACAATGGAGGGTACAAAGGAATATCGTTGATGGTCACTTCAACTCATAGAGATTTTGTTAATTCATGATAGTGTATTGACATTATGTATCAATACGAGGATTATATATCCATGTCTATAGAAATATGTGACAATAAAAAATCTATCCATCTAAAATAAAAATAATCTGTCATTTGTATATTGTATACATTGAAAATTCTCTTTTTTACTGTGTACATTGAAAATGGGTGGTTTATCTTTTGTATTGTATATATTGCAAATTAGGTGACATCTAATTTTTTGTTAGTTAGGGTTTTATTGATGGTATTAAGATTGTGTATGATCTTTCATCCTTGTTGCAATACCCACTAGCTTTTTTGAATTGTGTTTGGCCTAGTTGGCCCTAGTTGGTTGTCAACTTTGGCATAATAACTACAAAGAAGATTTCAATAGATACCCACTATCCTAATAATTGTACCAATGTTCATGGTTGTAAAAAAGATAACTTTGGTAGCAAGAATGGTACCACTAAAGGTGTAATATAATGAACCTAGGCCTACATCTATTTATATGAGTGTGTGTAGGAAATGAACCTAAGCGTCGGATATGCGATGGATCTTTCCAAAGGTGTCGTCACTTAACTGACGGTTATGAGAATAGTCGTCGCTTAACCGACGCTTGTGGTGACATTTACAAAAAAAAATTGTATCCTTGTGATTTTTGGTAAGTTTAAAAAGAGAAATCCACGAGCCATTGGATTTTTTCGTCGAATTTTGGATCGAAATGTAGTAGTGCCCTGATCTTCGAGAGTTACAGATCTAGTTAAAAGAGTTGCTAGACTTGGGACTAATTAGACCTAGTATCTCACCTTGGGGAGCACCAGTGATCTTTGTTAAGAAGAAGGATGGATCTTTGCGACTGTACATAGATTATAGGGATTTGAACAAAGCCACAATGAAAAACAAGTATCCTATACCAAGAATTGATGACCTATTTGATCAGATAAAAGGCGCACCAGTATTCTCTAAGATTGATTTGCGGTCGGGGTATCACCAACTTAGGATTAAAGAAAACGACATTCCTAAGACTGCTTTTTGAACTCGATTTGGGCATTATGTGTTCGTAGTAGTACCATTTGGTTTGAAAAATGCTCCAGTAGTATTCATGAGCCTCATGAATAGTGTCTTTTAGAATTACTTGGACCACTTTGTTTAGGTATTCTTAGATGACATTCTTATATATTCTAATAATGAGAAGGAGCACGAGGAGCACTTGCAGTTAGTCTTAACTTGCTTAACTGAACATAAAATATTTGGTAAATTGTCAAAGTGTTCCTTCTTCCAAAAGGAGATTCACTACTTAGGGCATATCATCTCAGAAGAAGGGATCTCAGTGGACCCAGAAAAGGTGAAGGCCATCGAGGATTGGCCAATTCCAAAGAATGTGCATGAGGTGTGTAGCTTCATGGGATTAGCAAGGTATTACCAAAGATTTGTGGAAGGATTCTCCAAGATTTCAAAACCCATCACCACCTTGCGGCGAAAGGGAATCCGATATGAGTGGACCAATGAATGTGATGCCACTTTTGCTGAATTAAAGAGGTTGCTGATGAGTGCACCAATCTTATGGGTACCAGACATGGATGAAGACTTCATGGTATGTACTGATGCCTCGAAGCAAGGGTTAGGAGTAGTTCTAATGCAGGAAGGTGGGGTAATAGCTTATGCATCTCATAAGTTGAATCCTCATGAGGAACTATATTCCACACATGATCTAGAATTGGTAGCAGTAATGCTGGAACTAAAATTATGGAGACACTACCTAGTTGGCAGAATTTTCACACTTAAGACAGATCATCAGATTTTGTAGTATATTTTTACACAAAGGGATCTAAATGCTAGGCAGCGATGGTGGAGTGAGTTCATGAGTGAGTATGAATTTGGTATCTCATATATCAAAGGAAAGGAGAATGTGGTGGCAGACGCTCTAAGCCGAAGGCCGAGGATTTTCTCCTTAATCCCCTTGAGAGTGGGTTTGAAGGAGAAAGTGCTCAAACAACTCTCGGGATATGGTTGGTATATAAAGGTAACCTCATATATTCAGAGTGGGAAGATGTGCGAGTCGAAGTATTATGGGTACCATATTGAGGAAGATGGGTTACTGCGGTACCAAGGGAGGATGTATATTCCTAAGGAAGGTGGTCTCAGGGAAGTAATCCTTAGAGAGGCCCATAGGGCCCATTATTGTGCGCACCCTGGAGTGAAGAAGATGTATGCAAACATGAAGAAGCTCTTCTTATGGGCCGGTATGAAGAGCAATGTAGTTGATTTTGTTTCGAAATGCCTAGAATATTAGAAATTCAAGGCAGATCATCGACACCCAGCTGGTCTCTTACAACCTCATGATATTCCTGAGAATAAATGGGAATTCATTTCCATGGACTTCGTTGTGGGATTTCCCCTCACATCCTTGAGACATAATGCTATACTTGTGGTGGTCGACAAACTAACCAAAAGTTCCCACTTCATTCCAGTGAGAGACACTTATGATGTGACGGATGTAGCAAGGGTATTCATAAATGAAATTGTACGCCTTCATGGAGTTCCAAAGAAGATAATTTCTGACCAAGACCCTAAGTTTACCTCCAGATTTTGGACAAGCATGCAGTCAACGTTAGAGACCCACCTGAACTTGAGCTCAGCTTATCATCCCGAGACAGATGGGCAGACATAGAGGGTGAATCAGGTGATGGAGGACATGATTAGGATGTATTTTATGGATCAGCAGACACAGTGGGAGAAATATCTTCCTCTAGTAGATTTTTATTATAACAACAGTCATCATAGCTCCATTGGTATGCCTCCATACCAAGCATTGTATGGGAGACCTTGCAGGACTCCACTCAGTTGGGATAGGTTGGAGGATCATTTTTTAGTCTGGCTTGAGTTGCTTCAGGATATGGAAGAGCAAGTGGTACAGATCAGGAAGCGGATTAAAGAAGCACAGGATAGACAAAAGAGTTATGTTGATGCACACAGAACTAATAGAAGTTATGAGGTAGGGGATCTCATATTTATACGCATCCGACCGAATAAAAGTACCATTCGGTTTGGAAAGGGGACGAAGTTGTCACCTCACTTTATAGGGCCATTCGAGATTCTTGAAAGAATCGGACCGGTAGCTTATCATATTGCACTGCCACCCCACTTGTATAGGACTCATAATGTATTTCATGTTTCAGTATTGCGACATTACATAGCCAATGAGTCTCACAAGATTCATTGGAAGGACTTGCAGGTCTCGGACGAGGGAACCTTCACGGCCGAACCATTACGTATACTGGATCATAGAGTTCGACATCTCCGTAGTCGACACATGGACCAATTCATGGTCCAGTGGGACAAGTATAGACCAGGATCTGCTACCTGGGAGGACACAGAGACTATGCGTCGAGATTTTCCCTCACTATTTTAACCATAACTTCGGGACGAAGTTTCCTGAAGGGTGGGTGTATGTAATGCCCCATATTTTGACTCCGGCATATTTATCACTCAGACTTATTACACTGTATTTACTTATTATCTGTGGACTCAACTGTACTTCATAAACTATATTTTGGCATGTTATATGTGATTATTTACTGATGTTATGATGTTATCATGCTTATATTATGCTTTGATCATGATGTTCCGATGATTAACATGCCTATGTAGATTCTTTGATTATAATGTATGATGATTATCATTTATATGAAATTGTTGTGCCTATGTGATTATCAAGCGGTAGTCGTCATCAGATTCCTTTATTTCATAACAAAAAAATATAGTTAACAGTCATCCTTGGTATGATGTGAGTGTATGATGTGGTACATGGGAACCCGTCCATGATGCGATTTATTTTGTGATTTTATGTGATGAAAGGAAATAATATTGATAATATGGACCGGCTATTGACTTAATATTGTTATGAATGCATGTTTACATAGTGCTAACCTGCAGGGTACAGGGTCTATGTGATAGCCAAGTATGTGATGCAAAGTATGACTCAATACATATCTTGAAGAAGGGCCTTAATTTCCAAGTGATGATACGATGACACGTACCAATAAAATAAATAGCAATGCAGTATGGTTTGATGATTATGTACCCAGTATGTTGAGAGGGATGGATGCATTTCCCACCCTATGTCACTTGATACCCGAGGTCATGGGAGGGCAGTGCTGATACACGCTCCCCAAGTTGTTGTGATGACGATGGTCGGATGCCTGTTAGGAGAGGCTAGGTCCGCTAGTTAGTCGATGCTACCATTCTCAGGTTCTGTGTGGGAAGGTCAGTACAGCTGGCATCCACTTTCTACTAGCAAAGGAAGGATAGAGAGGATGCAGACATAGGTTAGGATGGTTGACATATTATTTATTATTGTTGTGTGTTGGACATTTATGATACCGGATTAGTGATGGTAGGTACCAATCTTAATTGACTAATTAATAAGAACATAACTGTTAAATAACTCTGAATGTCAAAAGGAATCATATTATATCTATATATTTGTCTTATTGCGTGAAATATTATTTGTATCAGCTAGAATTTAGGTGTTTTGGTTATAGTACATGTGCAGCCTGTGCATGTACTGGCCATGCATGCACACCTCACACATGCACGCTAGTATGAAATATTAATTGAAAAAACATTAAATAGTTCAATGGGTTAACTGAGCAATTGTGATTTATTTAAAATAAATGTGCGGGGAAACTTAACACTAAATTTAAACGGGTCAATGTTATCATTTCAATCAAGCAATAATAATAATGCAATTTATTATTTATTGATTAATAATAATAATTATTATTGTATTGTCATTATCTACTTTTATTATTAGTTATTAGTGTTTATTATTAAGTACTTTTATTAAGTTAAACATATACTAATTATTTTACCATTTTACCATTAGCGTAAAACCTTAAACAAACAATAAATTGTGTAATATTAGGACAGTCGGTTAAATTTTAAATCTACACATACAAGTCAATAGGATAAGCATCTAGAAAATCCCCACCATCTCACCCAGGGTGAAAATTGTACAATTCAAGAAAATAAATTAAATACATACAACAAATGTCTTAAAACCTGAACTAGTTGACTACCCAAGAAACAAACTAATAAATAAATTAATTTAAATATGAAGAAGGCAGTGGAAGAAGGAAGGCGGTGGAAGAAAGGAAGGGAAGGGGGTATAAGGAGGGGGATCAAATGGTTCAAAGGGGGATTTTTTCAGGAGAGTAGTCGGGAAATGTTTTTACAGAAGAACAGAGAGTAAGAAGGGATGGAACAGGGAGGGAAGAAAGCTGGAGGAGGGGGTTAACTCCAGGGGGCATATTTACACTCAGAAAAGAGGGAAGTTGCTATCCAGTTTATCAGTACGTGGGCTCGGGGGCTAGGAAACCCGTCGGTTTCCTAGGGCCAGCAGGAGCAATGCTGGTCGGTAGGGTGGATCATCCGGTTTGGAATCTAGGCTCGGACGAGGCTGAAACAAGGGAAGGGAAAGGATACAGGAGCAGGATTCAAGATCAGAATTAAGTCCAGGTATTTTTCAGTGTAACCCTCTCGTTATTTTACAAATAAATGAAATCTGAATAAAAATTCATGTAATTTTGTTGTCACATACTAGGACTTAAAAATCAAAATAAGATTAAATCCCAAATTGTTGTTAAATTTTAGGACTTAGTGCTCTGCCCGGCGAGCAGAGCACTACAATCACCCTGGTGATCAGAAATGATGTTATCCTGACAGGGCTGATGATCATGATTAGGTCGGCTCATAATGAGACCTCCTATTCTTCAATCAAAATTTAGTTTAGTTTTAAAAATTTTCTAATGGATGAGAAACAAATCCAGATAATACCCCTATAATAACATGGAACGCCTAAAGATGACTGATGCCATTGATTCATAAATATTTTGAGAGAAAATTTTCCCACCAAGTTAACTTTCCTAGCTAATGATATCATTCTCAAAATAAAGTCCAAGAATAATAATCGTGAGTTCAACTGACTGATTAGCTAAGTTCATAAGAAATCTTTCAAGGCTAGGAGTGATTTAGTCACAGTAAGAACATTTGATATGGCAAGAAACTCCTTACAATGGTTTCCCTTAAAGATATCAGGTTGATTAGTAGAGAAACATATGAACACCCAGTAGTATGCCGTCAAAGTATTATTTATCTACAATGCTCCCTTAAAAACAAAGAATAAAATAAAAAAGTTGAAAAATATTAAATTCACTACTGAAACCAATCAAACAAACAAATTTTAAGACAAAATCACTAATTGAACCAAAACACTAAAAAAGATAGAATCCGCTTAAATCCAAAATTCAACCAAAAGGTATGTATTAAAATCCAAAAGAAAATTTTATCGAAACTTTAACTGAGAGTCGAAGAAGGTAAATAAGCTCAAAAAACAAATTTTAATATATGATCACTCTCTATGTGATGCGCTATACAAAATAACTTAAAAATCACAAAATTATAACATGCGTAAGAAATAACGACAAATCTCCTAATATTAGAATTGACCACAATATAAAGATTTAAAGTTTAAATAAAGGTCAATATAAAATGGAAAATAGGAGACACAAATATAATATGTATGTCAAAATGGTGATTTTCACAAAAAGTATCATAAACTTATTATTGATGTAAAGTTTCGAAAATATTTGAATATTGCATAATCATTCAATTGTTAAAATATCTCTTCATTATTTTAGGACTCATTTAATTAATCGATGAGAAGATTGAGTAAGTCGAATCCTTTTATTCATCATTATTTACAAAAGGAAAAATGAAAAGTCTAAGTTGTATAGTTTTGTGAGAATAATTACAAAGTGAGCAAGATGTAATGATTACGACTCTTTATTTTGAAAAACAAAAATAAATGAAAAACCTAAAAGAAAATGGTCATAACAAAATCTTCTAAATCAAACATAATCAAAGAAATAAAGAATATTTGTAAGAAACTAATTATTTCAAAAAGCAAGATATCAACTCAAAATCTAGTCAATATGTACAAGGCTGAGGTGATAAGAAATCCAATCATCTAGGTCTCAAAAGTAAAAATGAAAAGCAATCAAGTGAAAGCAAACTCAATATTAATTTCCTTTGATGATTAAATTAATTTGTGCAAATCATTATTAATTTCATTTCACAAGTTCACTAAGCATCATAATCGAATGAAAGAAAATTCCTAAATCGAAGATAAACATGGAATAATATTTTACATAGATTTAATTGATCTGAAATTATAAAACAATTTTCCATACCCTCAATTATATTTATCTTAATTTGTGGTTGTGATAATATCAAAATAAGACTTTTCCTTAATTATAAATATGGTAAGTATTCATAGAAAAGCCTAAATTATTAATTTTGAAAAATGATCGATTACAAAAATTTAGAGAAATATTCATCAAAACAATATTTATGAGCAAAATCAAGAATTGGCATGAATGTTTAGAAATTTCAAGGAGTTGATTTAGCAAACTCATTTCAAGAGAAAATAAAAATTTGAATAATAAAAGAAAGAACCATAAGGCTAGTCTACACATTTTAAATAAATTGATGAATGCCAATGTAATAATATAGTCTAAAAGTGTATAATTAATGACATCATCCCACAATCCTGTAAAATAACCTAATGATTAATTTTAATAAATAGATTTATCATTACCCTATTATTGTAAATTTATGATTTCTCACAATTAATTTCAAAATTCAATACTTGTTTTTTGCTTTTTGTTTTTTGTTTTTTGTTTTTTGTTTTAAAAATCAATATAAAAATACTTAGAACAAGCATGCGAGGATGAGTTTGTGGTTCTAAGTCAATTAAAAAAAATTCAATATCTAAACTTTACAATATTTCAAAGTTTAAAAAGATAAATAACAAGTATACAAATTTTTAAATGGAAATAAGATAAAGAATTCACTTCCTTGATGTGAGGCCATACTCATATTCATGCATTCCCGATTGTATCACTTGCTTCAAAATGCTTTCTAACTTGTCAATCCAACCAAGTGTACTTGACCAAAAATTAAGTAGAGATCAATCTATCCTTAGCAGAAAACTATTGAGCTTATTAATAAATATATACATTCTCGTATTTACTACTGTGTGTGAAATCAAAACTAAAAACTAAGAAGCAAAAAAAAGAAAAGAAACTACTCTATCTTATTCCTAGTCTGATTTTATGTACACTAAAATCAAATATACAATCATAATCAGGTAAAGTCAAAAATCCAATGAAGCCATTGAAGCATTTGTAATCCTGCAAAATAAAACATATCAAATATTAATAATATTAATTGAAATGCTTCATACTGAAAAATAGAAAGTATTAAATTAGAACTTATATTTACAAAAGGAAGAAGAAGATGACATGAAAGTCTTTTAAAATATGATTCTTCCAACCATGCATAAATTGGATCATAAAAAGAAGATTGGAGGAGATCTAAAACTCATGAAGATTCAATGGAATGTGTGATAGCAAATTCATCAGGATAGTAATCAAAAAGTGGCATGTCAAGATTATGATCAAAGGATCCAGGAGAAGTTAAAGTAGAGGATATATTTTGTAAGGAAGCATCATCATCATAAATTTGAAAATCAAATTTTGACATTACCTTAGAGTAAGCACTTTCCCCTTGAAATTCATGAGATTTTGACGATTCAAATGATTTACAATTGAAAAGATTAGTATCGCCAAAATTTAAAACATTATAAGAAATGGTTTTATCTTTTAACTTAACTTCTTCAATATTATCGTATGCATGAGATTCATGAGCGATATTTATAAAGTTATTTTCCTCGTCAATATCTTGAATAGAAATATTTTCCTCATTCTTATACAACAAATCACTTTGCATAGGAACTTACCGTAGTGTTTGTATATTAGTATCTAGACATGAACTATAATCAGTAAATAGATCCGGATATAAAGCATGATAACTTTCCAAATGTTGAAAATTAGATGTTGTTGTTTTCATAGGACAATTTTGATTAACTGATCCAAGAGAAAAATCATTGTCCATATTCTGATTTGTTGATATATTTTGTGAAGGAATGAGATAATTTTGTTCAATTTGATAAGAAGAAAATGTAAAATCATGATTTATGCAACTATCATTCAAAGATTCGGTTTTAGGTCCTAAAATCATCGATTCCTTTTCGACTACAATTGCTTGAACAAGAGAATGATTTTTTAATGTAAGTGTCGAATTTAAATTCTTTTATTTTTGAAATTGTATATTAGAATATCCTAAGATTTGTTGATGTTCAACAATTTTAGTGTCAGAATTTGGACCAATAAAATTATACCTTGAATCAATATTAACCGATGAAGTGATGCAACCATCAACATGCATATCATCAATTTGAAGCTTATCACTATTTGTTTGATCATGTAAAGTTGAATGAGAATCAAGAGATAAAAATAAATCTATTATTTCTTCTGCAGAAAGTTGATCTTTCTCATGAAATCTAAAATGCATTGACATAAATCTTGAAAAGAAAGTACTAGTAGATTCACCTTCTTGTTTGCGAAGATTTTCGATCTCATACCTAAACTCTTGATAATTATAATCCTTATGCGCATCAATAAACATATCCATGAAATGTTTCCATGAATGAATGGATTTAGCTGGTAACATTTCAAACCAACCTCGAATTCTTCTTTTGAAAGTGACAGTAAAAAGCCTGCAAATCTTACTCTCACACACTATACGATAATGGTTACAAATATCTATAAATTCAGTGAGATGTTTCAAAGAAGTCATTTTACATTCTCCATCAAAACTTAACCTATGCAAGAGATTTACTGCACTTTTAGAAATACCTCCAGCAGGCCCAGGCATGCTGAAAGCATTTTCTAAAACGGGTAATAGGAGCCATTTTTAAAATATATCAAAATTTAAATGAAATAGCTCAAAAGGGCTTACTTTTCGATCGGACCTCCTTCTAGCGCCATTTGTTGGCATGATTTTCTGACCTAGGCCAACAAGGACATTTTTCCCACACAATCAGCTTAAAGCAGCGTCTGGTGTGTTTGGAATAGAAAAACCTCGCAGGTTGTGGTCATGCTACCAACTGAATTTTCTCTTAAGGAGAACTAAAATTCAGTAAAAATCTATCCTAAAGTTATTTCTACCTAAATGAATTCTAAAATCAGTTTCAACTATTTAAGTTATCCTACACTTGATTTCTTAAGGAAAGTCTTTGTTTTTAGGGAATTTTATATTTAATATATTAAATATAAAAGACTATTAAAATTACTTAAAAATTATAAAAGTACTATTTAACAACTGTTAAATACAACTAAACTATGATAATAATAACTAAACTATCTTAACTGTCCACAGTTCAAAAGGGCTTTTTGGAACTGAGTTACTAGGAACCCTATTTAATAAGTATACAGCATTCTTAAGAGCATACATCCACAATGATTTAGGTAAATTGGAATTACTTAACATACTCCTAACCATATCCATTAAAGTACGATTACACCTTTCAGCTACTGTGCACATATGCCATGTTTTTCAAGAATTTTAGCAAATGGGCCAGGGCATTTCCCTGCTTCATCATACTTTCCATAATATTCACCACCTCTATCAGATCTAATGATTTTCACCTTTCTATCTAATTTCCTTTCAACCTCAGTGATCTATACCTCAAGGGCATCCACCGATTGAGATTTTTCATGCAACAAATAGACATAACCATAGCATGAAAAATCATCAATAAAGGTGATAAAGTATTTTTCTCCACCAAAAGATGGATTGTCAAAAGGCCCACAAATGTCTGTATGGATAATCTCAAGAATCTTAGTACTTCTTGTGGCACTTTTTCTGGTGTGTTTTATTTGTTTTCCCTTAATACAATCTACACACATTCCAAGATCAGAAAAATCTAGGTTCAAGAG
>LPNX010275153.1:11970-26205 GCA_001517045.1 Pseudotsuga menziesii | reverse complement strand
GAAAAACACATTCTACCATCACAATGATATTTGACCATTGAGTTTGGACTTATGATGCTTACAACCAGTGAATACTAGAAGGCATGATACTAATGCCTCAATTTCTAATCTCAAGTTGAAAGATATGGAGTTAGATGATTTGTTGTCAACCCTTTCCAACCTATTGGGAAAAATTACTAGCTTCATGGGATTCCCTATACAAAAAATGATTCCACTCAGACCACCCTATGCTAGATATGCATAAGAACCATTGAAGAACCTGGTATTGAAACCCAGCTTGAGTCAATGGAAAGTACAACAATGAGGTTTTAAAACTTTCCATAGTTAATTTAAAGAAGTCCAAAAAATGTAATTTAATTTCTAAATGTCTAGGTTGGTTTAAACATAATATAACACACAAATAATACAAGAATACAAGAATACAATCCAACAAGAGATAAAGGATAGTATTGATACTATATTGTGAGTTGTTCAACTTATAAATCTTCTCAACTAATATTTCTCCATTGAAAGCACCATTCATTCCTTTTAGTCAAAAGTTTTAGCTGATTTGCATACAAAAACCCTATGCAAATTCAAATTAGGATGATAGGCTAATTAAAACTTAAGATTACTAGTACAAAGGAAGTCTCATATGATGTGTACATAGATTCAAAGCTCAAACACTTTCATCATTTTAATGCCTAACATTTGGCTTTGATGATACATTATATAGATATTAGCACAACTAGCTTTAATAAATTGTTGTCTTGTATAGGAGGGCCATTTTCAAAATGAATGGGAGCATCAAATGTGTTTTCTTTAGGAAGAAAACAACCTTATTCTATGCACAAAGAACTAAATATTAGGAACCATTGATAACAAAATATCAAACTTGAAAAAATAGACATCACAATAGATATCCAATAAAATGGAAGGAAAAATCACCACCTTTTCATGAAATTATATCATGGACACATATTTTTATGAGATTTGGAGCTATTTTGGCCCTCGTTCAGGGTTGGTCAAACCAATGTTGAAAACAAGTACTTTTGTCAACTTTCTCTAAATTGAGTTTTGAAAGTGGATTTAGGTACCCATTTGAGAGATAAGCATGGACACCTATTTTTACAAGATTTGGAGCTATTTTGGGCCTCGTTCAAGGTTGGTGAAACTAAGGTTGAAAATATGCACTTTTGTTGACTTTCTTAGAATCGAGTTTTAAAAGTAGATTTAGGTACCCATTTTAGAGATAAGCATGGACACCTATTTTTATGAGATTTTGACATATTTTGAGCTCATTTAAGGTTGGTCAAACCAAGGTTGAAAATATGCACTTTTGTATACTTTCTCTCAGAATTGAAATTTTAAAGTAGATACTAATACCCATTTGAGAGATAAACATGGTCACCTATTTTTATGAGATTTAGGGTTATTTTGGCCCTCGTTCAACGCTGGTCAAACCAGGGTTAAAAATATGCACTTTTGTCGACTTTATTGGAATTGAGTTTTGAAAGTGGATTTAGGTACCCATTTGAGAGATAAGCATGGACACATATTTTTATGAGATTTGGAGATATTTTGGCCCTCGTTCAAGGTTTAAAATATGCACTTTTCTCGACTTTCTCAAAATTGAAATTTTAAAGTAGATTTTAGATACCCATTTGAGAGATAAGCATGGTCACCTATTTTTATAAGATTTGGAGCTATTTTGTCCCGCATTAAAGGTTGGTCAAACCAACCTTGAAAAGATCCACTTTTGTCGACTTTCTCAAAATTGAGTTTTGAAAGTGGATTTAGGTACTCATTTTAGAGATAAGCATGGACACATATTTCTATGAGATTTGGAGCTATTTTGGCCCTCATTAAGGGTTGGTCAAACCAAAGTTGAAAATATGCACTTTTGTCGACTTTCTCGGAATTGAGTTTTAAAATTGGATTTAGGTACCCATTTGAGAGATAAGCATGGACACCCATTTTTTATGAGATTTGGAGCTATTTTGGCCCTCGTTCAAGGTTGGTCAAACCAAGGTTGAAAATATTCACTTTTGTCGACTTTCTCGGAATTGAAATTTTAAAGTAGATTTAGATACCCAATTGAGAGATAAGCATGGACACCTATTTCTATGAGACTTGGAGCTATCTTGGCCCTTGTTCAAGGTTGGTTAAACCAACAGTGAAAAGATGCACTTTTGTCTACTTTCTCATAATTGAGTTTTGAAAGTGGATTTAGGTACCCATTTGACAGATAAGAATGGACACCTATTTTTATGAGATTTGGAGCTATTTTGGCACTCGTTCAAGGTTGGTCAAACCAAGGTTGAAAATATGCACTTTTGTCAACTTTCTCGGAATTTAGTTTTGAAAGTGAATTTAGGTACCCATTTGAGAGACAAGCATGGACACCTATTTTTATGATATTTGGAGCTATTTTTTCCCTCGTTCAAGGTTGGTCAAACCAACAATGAAAATATGCACTTTTGACGACTTTGTCGGAATTGAAATTTTAAAGTAGATTCAGATACCCATTCAAAAGATAAGCATGGACACCTATTTTTATGAGATTTGGAGCTATTTTGGCCCTCGTTCAAGGTTGGTCAAACCAAGGTTAAAAATATGCACTTTTGTCGACTTTCTCGGAACTGTGTTTTGAAAGAGGATTTAGGTATCCATCTAAGAGATAAGCACGGACACCTATTTTTATGAGATTCAAAGTTATTTTGGCCCTCGTTCAAGGTTGGTTAAACACATGTTGAAAATATGCACTTTTGTCGACTTTCTCGGAATTGAGTTTTGAAAGAGGATTTAGGTACCCATTTGAGCGATAAGCATGGCCACCTTTTTTATGAGATTTGGAGATATTTTGGCCCTCGTTCAAGGTTGGTCACACCAAGGTTGAAAATATCCACGTTTTTTGAGTTTCTCGGAATTGAAATTTTAAAGTAGATTTAGATACCCATTTGAGAGATAAGCATGGATACCTATTTTTATGAGATTTGGAATTATTTTGGCCCCCGTTCAAGCTTTGTTATATGAATGTTGAAAAGATGCACTTTTTTCGACTTTCTCGGAATTAAGTTTTTAAAGTGGATTTAGGTATCCATTTGAGAGATAAGCATGGACACCTAATTTTATGAGATTTGGAGCTATTTTGGCCCTCGTTCAAGGTTGGTAAAACCAAGGTTGAAAATATGCACTTTTATCGACTTTCTCATAATTGAAATTTTAAAGTATATTTAGATAACCATTTGAGGGATAGGCATGGACACCTATTTTTATGAGATTTGGAGCTATTTTGGACCTCGTTTAAGATTGGTCAAACCAAGGTTGAAAATATGGACTTTTGTCGACTTTCTCAGAATTGAGTTTTGAAAGTGGATTTAGGTACCCATTTGAGAGATAAGCATGGTTACCTATTTTTCCGGAATTTTGAGCTATTTTGGTCGTCGTACAAGGTTGATCAAACCAAGTTTGTAAAGATGCACTTTTGTCGACTTTCTTGGAATGGAGTTTGGAAAGTGGGTTTAGGTACCCACTTTAGAGATGAGCATGCAGACCTATTTTATGAAATTTGGAGCTTGTTTGGCCCTTGTTTAAGGTTGGTCAAACCAAGGTTGAAAATATGCACTTTTGTCGACTTTCTCGGAATTGAGTTTTGAAAGTGGATTCAGGTACCCATTTGAGAGATAATCATGGGCACCTATTTTTATGATATTTTGGGGTATTTGGCCCTCATTCAAGGTTATCCAAACTAATGTTGAAAATATGCACTTTTGTCAACTTTTTGGAAATTTAAATTTCCAGGTAGATTAGATACCCATTTGATAGATAAGCATGGACGCTTGTTTTTATGAGATTTGGACCTATTTTGGCCCTTCTTCAAGGTTGGTCAAACCAAGCTTGAAAATATGCACTTTTGTTTACTTTAGTAGAATTGAGTTTTGAAAGTGGATTTAGGTACACATTTGACATATAAGCATGGACACCTATTTTTATGATATTTGGAGCTATTTTGGCCCTCGTTCAAGGTTGGTCAAACCAAGGTTTAAAATATGCACTTTTGTCGACTTTCTTTGAATTGAGACTTGAAAGTGGATTTAGGTACCCGTTTGAGAGATAAGCATGTACACATATTTTTATGAGATTTGGATCTATTTTGGCCCTCGTTGAAGGTTCATCAAACCAAGGTTGAAAATAACAACTTTTGTCGACTTTCTTGAAATTGAAATTTGAAAGTGGATTTAGGTACCCATTTAATAGATAAGCATGGACACATATTTGTTATGATATTTGGACCTATTTTGGCCCTCGATCAAGATTCATAAAATCAAGGATAAAAAGATGCACTTTTGTCGACTTTCTCAAAATTTAGTTTTGAAAGTCGATTTAGGCACCCATTTGAGAGATAATCATGGACACCTATTTTTATGAGATTCTAAGCTTTTTTGGTCCTCGTTCAAGGTTGGTCAAACCAAGGTTGAAATATGCACTTTTGTTGACTTTCTTGGAATTGAGTTTTTAAAATGGGTTTAGGTAGCCATTTGAGAGATAAGCATCACCATTTATTTTAATGATATTTGAAACTATTTTGGCTCTCGTTCAAGGTTGGTCAAACCAAAATTAAAAAAATGCACTTTTGTTGTCTTTCTCGGAATTGAAATTTTAAAGTAAATTTAGATATCTATTTGAGAGATAAGAATCGACACCTATTTTTATGGGATTAGGAGCTATTTTGGCCCTTGTTCAAGGTTGGTCAAACCAACGTTGAAAAGATGCACTTTTATCAAATTTCTCAGAATTGAGTTTTGAAAGTGGATTTAGATACCTATTTGAGAGATAAGCACAGGCACGTATTTTTTTGATACATCGAGCTATTTTGGCCCTCATTCAAGGTTGGTCAAACCGAGGTTGAAAATATGTCGTTTGTTGACTTTCTCAGGATTGATTTTTGAAAGTTGATTTAGGTACCCATTTGAGAGATAAGCATGGACACCTATTTTTATGAGATTTGGAACTATTTTTGGTCCTCGTTCAAGTTTGGTCAAACCAAGGTTTAAAATATGCACTTTTGTCGACTTTCTCAGAATTGAAATTTTAAAGTAGATTTAGATACCCATTTGAGAGATAAGAATGGAGATTTATTTTTTTAACATTTGGAGCTATGTTGGACCTCGTTTAAGCTTGATCACACCAAGGTTGAAAAGATGGAATTTTTTCGACTTTCTCAAAATTGATTTTTAAAAGTGGATTTAGGTGCCCATTTGAGAGACAAGTATGGACAACTATTTCTATGAGATTTGGATCTATTTTGGCTCGCGTTTAAGGTTGGTCAAACTACGGCTGAAAATATGCACTTTTTTCAACTTTCTCAAAATTGGGTTTTGAGAATTTATTTAGGTACCCATTTGATAGATAAGCATGGACACCTATTTTTATGAGTTTTGGAGCTATTTTGGCCCTTATTCAAGGTTGATGAAACCAATATTGAAAATATACACTTTTGTCGACTTTCACAGAATTGAAATTTGAAAGTGGATTTAGGTACCTATTTCAAAGATAAGCATGGCAACTATTTTCATGAGATTTGGAGTTATTTTGGCCCTCATTCAAGGTTGGTTCAACCAAGGTAGAAAATATGTACTTTTGTCGACTTTCTCAGAATTGAGTTTTGAAAGTGGATTTAGGTACCCATTTGAAAGATAAGCATGCACTCCTATTTTTATGAAATTTGGAGCTATTTTGGACGTCATTCAGGGTTGGTCAAACAAAGGATGAAAATATGCACTTTTGCCGACTTTCATGAAATGGATTTTTGTAAGTGGATTTAGTTACTGATTCAAGAGATATGCATGGACACCAACTTTTATGATTTTTGGATCTATTTTGGCCCTGGTTCGAGGTTGGTCAAACTAAGGTCGAAAATATGCACTTTTGTCGACTTTCTCGGAAATCAGATTTTAAAATAGTTTTAGATACCCATTTGAGATATAAGCATGGACACCTATTTTTATGATATTTGGAGTTGTATTGGACCTCATTCAAGGTTGTTCAAACCAAGGTTGAAAAGACGAAATTTTGTCAACTTTCTCAGAATTCATTTTTGAAAGTGAATTTAGGTACCCATTTGAGAGATAAGCATGGACACCTATTTTTATGATATGTTGAGCTATTTTGGCCCTCGTGCAAGGTTGGTCAAACCAAGGTTGAAAATATGCACTTTTGTCGACTTTCTCGGAATGAGTTTTTAAAGTGGATTAATGTACCCATTTGAGAGATAAGCATGGACACCTATTTTTATGAGATTTGGCACTATTTTGGCCCTCGTTCAAGGTTGGTAAAACCTAAGTTAAAAAATATGCACTTTTGTCGACTATTTGGGCATTGAAATTTG
This sequence comes from Pseudotsuga menziesii, assembly GCA_001517045.1. Lineage (NCBI taxonomy): Eukaryota > Viridiplantae > Streptophyta > Pinopsida > Pinales > Pinaceae > Pseudotsuga > Pseudotsuga menziesii. The sequence continues at coordinate 19,835 of LPNX010275153.1, read as the reverse complement.
AAAGTAGAGTTAGATAACCATTTGAGAGATAAGAATGGAGACCTATTTTTATGAGATTTGGAGCTATTTTGGTCCTCATTTAAGGTTGGTCAAACCATGGTTGAAAAGATGCACTTTTGTCGACTTTCTCATAATTGAGTTTTGAAAGTGGATTTAGGTACCCATTTGACAAATTAGTATGTACACCTATTTTTATAAGATTTGGAGCTATTTTGGCTCTCATTCAAGGTTGGTCAAACTAAGGTTGAAAATACGCACTTTTGTCGACTTTCCAAGAATTGAATTCAAAAGTGGATTTAGGTGCCCATTTGAGAGATAAGCACGGAGAACTATTTTTATGATATTTGGAGCTATTTTGGCCCCCGTTTAAGGTTGGTCAAACCAAGGTTGAAAATATGCAGTTTTGTCAACTTTCTCGGAATTGAATTTATAAAGTGGATTTAGGTACCCATTTGAGAGATAAGCATGGAGACCTATTTTTATGAGATTTGTAGCTACTTTGGCTCTCGTTTAAGATTGGTCAAACAAAGGTTGAAAATATGCACTTTTGTCAACTTTCCCGAAATTGAGTTTTGAAAGTGGATTTAGGTACCATTTGAGAGATAAGCATGGACACATATTTTTATGAGATTTTGAGTTATGTTGGCTCTCATTCAAGGTTGGAAAAACCAATGTTGAAAATATGCACTTTTGTCGACTTTCTCAGAAATGGAATTTTCAAGTAGATTTAGATACCCATTTGAGAGATAAACACGGAGACCTATTTTTATGACATATGGAGTTATTTTGACCGTCTTTCAAGGTTGGTCAAACCAAGGTTGAAAAGTTGCACTTTTGTGGACTTTCTCGGAATTAAGTTTCGAAAGTAGATTTAGGTACCGATTTTAGAAATTAGCATGGAGACCTATTTAAATGAGATTTCGAGCTATTTTGGCCCTCATTTAATGTTGGTCAAACCAAGGTCGAAAATATCCACTTTTGTCAACTTTTTCAAAATTGAGTTTTGAAACTGGATTTAGGTACCTATTTGAGAGATAAGCACGAACACCTATTTTTATGAGATTTTGAGCTATTTTGGCCCTCGTTCAAGGTTCTCAAACCAAGGTTGAAAATATCCATTTTTGTCGACTTTCTCGAAATTTAAATTTGAAAGTGGATTTAGGTACCCATTTGAGATAAAAGCATCGACACCTATTTTTTATGAGATTTGAAGCTATTTTGCCCCTCATTCAAGGTTGGTCAAACCAAGGTTGAAAAGATGCACTTTTGTCAACTTTCTCGAAATCGAGTTTTGAAAGTGGATTTCGGTACCCATTTGACAGATAAGCATGGATACCTATTTTTATAAGATTTGGAGCTATTTTTTCCCTCGTTCAAGGTTGGTCAAACCAAAGTTGAAAATATACACTTTTGTCGACTTTCTCATAATTGATATTTTAAAGTAGATCTAGATACCCATTTGAGAGATAAGAATGGACACCTATTTTTATGATATTTGGAGCTATTTTGGCCCTCATTCAAGGTTGAAAAGATGCACTTTTGTCGACTTTCTCAGAATTGAGTTTTGAAAGTGGATTTAGGTCCCCATTTGAGAGATAAGCATGTACACATATTTTTATGAGAGTTGGAGCTATTTTGGCCCTCGTTCAAGGTTGGTCAAACAAAGGTTGAGAATATGCACTTTTGTCTACTTTCTCGGAATTGAGTTTTGAAAGTGGATTTAGGTACCCATTTGAGAGATAAGCATGGACACCTATTTTTTTGAATTTGGAGCTATTTTGGCCCTTGTTAAAGGTTGGTCAAACCAATGTTGAAAATATGCACTTTTGTTGAATTTCTCTGAATTGAAATTTAAAAGTGGATTTAGGTACCCATTTCAGAGATAAGCATAGACATTTATTTTTATGAGATTTGGATCTATTTTGGCCCTCGTTCAAGGTTGGTTCAACCAAGGTTGAAAAGATGCACTTTTGTCTACTTTCTCGAAATTGAGTTTTGAAAATGGATTTAGATACCCATTTGAAAGATAACCATGTACACCTATTTTTATGAGATTTAGAGTTATTTTGGCCCTCATTCAAGGTTGGTCAAACCAAGGGATGAAATAATGCACTTTTGTTGACATTCTCGAAATTTAGTTTTGAAAGTGGATTTAGGTACCCATTTGAGAGATAAGCATGGAAACCACTTTTTATGAGATTTGGAGATATTTTGGTCCCCGTTCAAGGTTGGTTAAACTAAGGTTGAAAATATGCACTTTTGTCGACTTTCTCGGAACTAAAATTTTAAATTAGTTTTAGAAACCCACTTGAGAGGTAAGAATCACACCTATTTTTATGAGATTTGGAGCTATTGCCCTTGTTCAAGGTTGGTCAAACTAAGGTTGAAAAGATGCACCTTTGTCTACTTTCGGAGAATTGAGTTTTTAAAGTGGATTTAGGTACCCATTCGAGAGATAAGTATTGACACCTATTTTTATGAGATTTGGATCTATTTTGGCCCTCGTTCAAGGTTGAAAATATTAACTTTTGTCGACTTTCTCGTAACTACGTTTTGAAAGTGGATTTAGGTACCCATTTGAGAGATAAGCATGGACATCTATTTTTATGATATTTGGAGCTATTTTGGACCTCGTTCAAGGTTGGTAAAACCAAGGTTGAAAATATGCACTTTTGTCGACTTTCTCAGAATTGAAATTTTAAAGTATATTTAGATAACAATTTTTATGATATTTGAAGCTATTTTGGCCCTTATTCAGGGTTGGTCAAACCAATGTTGAAAAGGTGCACTTTTGGCGACGTTCTCGGAATTGAGTTTTGAGAGTTTATTTAGGTATCCATTTGAGAGATAAGCATGGAAACCTATTTTTATGAAATTTGGAGTTATTTTGGCACTCATTTAAGGTTGGTCACCCAAGGTTGAAAATATGCACTATTGTCGAGTTTCTCGAAATTGAGTTTTGAAAGTGGATTTAGGTACCCTTTTGAGAGATAACCATGGAAACCTATTTTTATGAGATTTTGAGCTATTTTGGCCCGTGTTGAAGGTTGGCCAAATGAATGGTGAAAATATGCACTTTTGTCGACTCTCTTCAAATTGAAATTTTAAAGTAGATATAGATACCGATTTGGGAGATAAGCATGGTCACCTATTTTTACGAGATTTGGACCTATTTTGGCCTACGTTCAAGGTTGTTCAAACCAACATTAAAAAGATGCACTTTTGTCGACTTACTCCGAATTGAGTTTCAAAAGTGGATTTATGAACCCATTTGAGAGATAAGCATGGACACCTATTTTATGAGATTTGGAGCTATTTTGGCATGCGTTCAAGGTTGTTCAAACCAACGTTGAAAAGATGCACTTTTTTCTACTTTCACCGAATTGAGTTTCGAAAGTGGATTTAGGAACCCATTTGAGAGATAACAATGGACACTTATTTTTATGAGATTTGGAGCTATTTTGGCCCTCATTCAAGGTTGGCCAAACCAAGGTTGAAAAGCATAAACACCTATTTTTATGGGATTTGGTACTATTTTGGCCCTTCATTCAAGGTTGGTCAAACCAAGGTTGATAATATGCACTTTTGTCGACTTCTTGAAATTGAAAATTTTGAAGTAGATTTAGATAACCATTTAAGATACAATCATGGAAAGCTATTTTAATGAGATTTGGAGCTAATTTGTCCCTTGTTCAAAATTGGTCAAACCAAGGTTGAAAATATGCACTTTTGTTGACTTTCTTGGAATTGAGTTTTGAAAGTGGATTTAGGTACCCATTTCAGACACCTGTTTTTATGAGATTTGGAGCTATTTTGGCCCTTTTTCAAGGTTGCTAAAACCAAGATTTAAAATATGCACTTTTGTTGACATTCTCAGAATTGGAATTTAAAATTAGACTTACATACCCATTTGAGATATAAGCATAGACACCTATTTTTGTGATATTTGGAACTATTTTGTCCCGCGTTAAAGGTTGGTCAAATCAAGGTTGAAAAGATGCACTTTTGTCGAATTTCTCGGAATTAAGCTTTAAAAGTGGATTTCGGTACCCATTTGAGAGGTAAGCATGGACACCTATTTTTATGAGATTTGGACCTATTTTACCCTTCGTTCAAGGTTGATCAAACCAAGGTTCAAAACATGCACTTTGTCAACTTCCTCGCAATTGAGTTTTGAAAGTGGATTTAGTTATCCATTTGATAGATAAGCATGGACACCTTTTTTCATCACATTTGGAGCTATTTTGGCCCTCATTGAAGTTGGGTAAAAAGAAGGTTGAAAATATGCACTTTTGTTTACTTTCTCGGAATTGAAATTTTAAAGAAGATTTAGATACCGATTTGAGAAATAAGAATGGTCACCTAGTTTTATGAGATTTGGAGAGATTTTTTCCCTCGTTCAAGGTTGTTCAAACCAACGTTGAAAAGATGCACTTTTGTTGACTTTCTCGGTATTGAGTTTTGAAAGTGGATTTAGGTACCCATTTGAGGGATAAGCATCGACACCTATTTTTATGAGATTTGGAGCTATTTTGGCCCTTGTTCGAGGTTGGTCAAACCAAGGTTGAAAATATCCATTTTTTTTACTTTGTCGGAATTGAAGTTTGAAACTGGATTTAGGTACCCTCATGAGCGATAAGCATGGACACCTATTTTTATTAGATTTGGGCCTATTTTGTCCGTCGTTCAAGGTTTGTCAAACCAAGGTTTAAAATTTGCACTTTTTCACACTTTTTTAGAATTGAATTTTTATAGTACATTTAGATACCCATTTGAGAATTAAGCAAGTACACGTATTTTTATGAGATTTGGAGATATTTTCTCCCTCATTCATGCTTGGTCAAACCAAGTTTGAAAATATCCACTTTTGTCGACTTTCTTGGAGCTCAAATTTGAAAGTGGATATAGTTACCCATTTGAGTGAAAAGCATGCACACCTATTTTAATGAGCTTTGAACTATTTTAGCCCTTATTCAAGGTTGGTAAAGCTAAGGTTGAAAAGATGCACTTTTGTCGAATTTCTCGGAATTGAAATTATAAAGTAGATTTAGATACTTATTTGAGAGAGAAGCATTGAGACCTATTTGTATGAGATTTGGTGCCATTTTGTCCCTTGTTCAAGGTTGGTCAAACCGAGGTTGAATAGATGCACTTTTGTCGACATTCTCGGAATTGTGTTTTTAAATTGGATTTAGGTACCTATTTGAGAGATAAGCATGGACGCCTATTTTTATGAGATTTGGATCTAGTTTGGCCATTGTTCAAGGTTTGTCGAAGTAAGGTTGAAAAGATGAACTTTGGTCGACTTTCTCGGAAATGAAATTTTAAAGTAGATTTGGATAACCATTTGAGAGATAAGCATAGACACTTATTTGTATGATATTTTGAGCTATTTTATCCCTCATTCAAGGTTGGTCCAACCAAGTTTGAAACAATGCACTTTTATCGACTTTTTCGAAATTGCGTTTTTAAAGTGGATTTAGGTACCCATTTGAGAGATAATTATGCACATCTATTTTTATGAGATTTAAAACTATTTTAGCCCTCACTCATGGTTTGTCAAACCAAGGTTGAAAATATGTACTTTTGTTGAGTTTATCAGTATTGAGTTTTGAAAGTGGATTTAGGTACCCATTTGAGAGATAAGCATGGATACCTATTTTTATGAGATTTGGAGGTATTTTGTCCCGCGTTCAAGGTGGGTGAAACCAAAGTTGAAAATATACACTTTTGTCGACTTTCTTGAAATTGAAAATTAAAAGTGGATTTAGATGCTGATTTGGGAGATAAGCATGCTCACCTATTTTTATGACATTTGGAGCTATTTTGGCCCGTGTTTATGCTTGTTCAAACCAATGTTGAAATTATGCACTTTTGTTTACTTTCTCCGAATTGAATTTCGAAAGTGGATTTAAGAACCCATTTGAGATCTAAGCATGGACACCTATTTTATGATATTTGGAGCTATTTTAGCCCTCATTCAAGGTTGGGAAAACAAAGGTTGAAAATATGCACTTTTGTCGACTTTCTCGCAATTGAGTTTTGAAATTGTATTTAGGAACCCATTTGAGAGATAAGCAGAAACACCTATTTTTATAAAATTTGGAGCTATTTTGGTCGTCGTTCAAGGTTGGTCAAACCAAGGTTTAAAATATGCACTTTTGTCGACTTTCTCGAAATTGAAAATTTTGAAGTAGATTTAGATACCCATTTGATATATACGCATGGACACCTATTTATATGAGATTTGGAGACTTTTTGGCCCTCGTGAAAGGTTGGTCAAACGAAGGTTGAAAAGATGCACCTTTGTCAATTTTTTGGAATTGGGTTTTTAAAGTGGATTTAGGTACCCGTTGGAGAGTTAAGCATGGACATCTTTTTTTATGAGATTTAAAGTTATTTTTTCCCTCCTTTAATGTTGATCAAACCAAGGTTGAAGATATGCAGTTTTGTGGACATTCTGGGAATTAAGTTTTGAAAGTGGATTTAGGTGCTCATTTGAGAGATAAGCATGGACACCTATTTCAATGAGATTTGGATCTATTTTGGCCCGCCTTAAGGGTGGGTCAAACCAAGGTTAAAAATATGCACTTTTGTCGACTTTCTCAAAATTAAAATTTTAATGTAGATTTAGATACCGATTTTAGAGATAAGCATGGTCACCTTTTTTTATGAGATTTGGAGCTATTTTGGCCCTTGTTGAAGGTTGTTCAAACCAATGTTGAAGAGATACACTTTTGTCGACTTTCTCTGAATTGATTTTTGAAGGTGGATTTAGGTACCCATTTGAGATATAAGCATGGACACCTATTTTTATGAGATGTAGAGCTATTTTGGCCCTCGTTCAAGGCTGGTCAAACCAACATTGAAAATATGCACTTTTGACGACTTTCTCGGAATTGAAATTTTAAAGTATATTCAGATACACATTCGAGAGATATGGCATGGACACCTATTTTTATGAGATGTGGAGTTGTTTTGGCCCTCGTTCAAGGCTGGTCAAACCTAGGTTGAAAATATGCACTTTTGTCAAATTTCTTGAATTTTAGTTTTGAAGGCGGATTTAGGTACCCATTTGAGAAATTATCATAAACAATTTTTTTATGAGATTTTGAGATACTTTGGCCATCATTAACGGTTTGTCAAACAAAGATTGAAAATATGCCCTTTTGTCGACTTTCTTAGAATTGAAATTTTAAAGTAGATTTAGATACACATTTGAGAGATAACCATGGACACCTATTTTTAGGAGAATTGGAGGTATTTTGGCCCTCATTCAAGGCTGATCAAACCAAGGTTGAAAATATGCAATTTTGTTGACTTTCTCCCAATTGAGTTTTGAAAGTGCATTTAGGTACCCATTTGAGAGATAAGCATGGACACCAATTTTCAAGAGATTTGAAGCTAATATTTTTCCCTCACTCAAGGTTAATCAAACCAAGGTTGAAAAGATGCACTTTTGTCGACTTTAACGGAATTTATATTTTGAAGCAAATTTAAATACGAATTTGAGAGATAAGCATGGACACGTATTTTCACGACATTTGGGGCTATTTTTTCCCTCATTCAAAGTTTGTCAAACAAACATTGAAAAGATGCACGTCTGTCGACTTTCTTGGAATTGAGTTTTTAAAGTGGAATTAGGTACCCATTTGAGAGATAATCGTGGACACCTATTTTTATGAGATTTGGAGCTATTTTAGCCCTCATTCAAGTTTTGTCAAACCAAGCTTGAAAATATGCACCTTTTTCGACTTTCTTAGAATTAAGTTTTGAAAGTGGATGTAGGTACCCATTTGAGAGATAGCATTGACACCTACTTTTATGATACTTAGAGCTATTGTGGCCCTCGTTCAAGGTTGGTC
>LPNX010275148.1:13523-28664 GCA_001517045.1 Pseudotsuga menziesii | reverse complement strand
TCATAGTCTATTCTTTCTAGGGAGAATCATGAACCTTGCTTTGTACACTTGTTCCATCATATCGTATACATCATTCCCCATGATCAACTGTTATTCTTTGAACATAGCTTCTTTTATAGCATTCTTTTCTTCATCTTGAGTTATCTCTTGTGCCCATGGTGGTCTTCATCCTTCAAGGTGGATCTACCATTCTCTGAATCTCTTTCTTCCATCATGGTGTCTCTGACCCTGGGAGCTTTAGATTCATGTTTATTGGAGTGAATCTTGAATTGTCATCACTTGTTCTTCGGAACAAGTTTCATCCTTCTTTTCTTGTAGGAGGTTGTTCATGATCTTTCCTACAATTCAAATGCACCAATTGCATGGTTATAACTATTTCATAAAACATATGTATAACAAAAAATTATTATGCATCATGCAACTGTTTAGTCAATACAACATTCATCCATATCTCGCTTAAACTTTCTAGATGCCTTCCATCTCCACCATGACATTATTGAGATTGTACACTAATCCAATATGATAGCAAGGAGGTTTGATAAGTAGCAATGGAGAGTTGTATAGCACCATGAGCTACTTACCCATCATATGTATATTAGTAGAATACAGTCATTAATGCAAACAATCTATCATGCATAACACATCACCTGAATATAATCAAATGTATAACAAAACAATATCATGAAATAACAATTGAATACCTATCTTTATTTGTTTCATGGGTATACTCCTTCTTGAGTCTTCAACTTCATCATCTTCTTCATCATCATTTCTTATCCAAATGCTGAGGTGGATAAGAAGTTCTTCAAGAGTTGAGATCTTCATATTCCTCATTGATTGAGGAATCTTCTTTGGAAGATGAGAGCTTGATCTTCAGAGACGAGCTTCTTCTTCTTCCCAAAGTCGGCTGAAAGAAATCACTTCCTTCTGGAACACATTTCTTAAATGAATGAATTCTATGATCCTGGGAGGCCATTCAAGGTGGCCATCACCACTTCTGCATTCTTCACTTCTTCTTCCCCCACTTGAAGTTTTTCTTTGATTTGAGAGATCCTTATGACTGCATGGTCTCTGCATTCTGGATCTTCACATTCTTCAGCTAGTTTCTTAAGGTCATATTCTGATCTATGTTCTTCCCTTCAAATAGCTTGGTCAAGGAATAAAACCTCATCGATGTCTTTAGGGAAGACTCTTGTAGTACAAGTTGATTCGTAACTGAATCATCAATGATCTTCTGGGATTTGACCAAGTTCTTCTTGAGAAAGGCTTCTAGCCTCATATTCCTCTGAAACTGGAACCTATATGCTCATGTAGGTGTCCAATCCATTTTCTTCAGAGAGATCATATACTTCTAGACTTGGAAGTTTTCAACTTCACCAAGCTTATTATCAAGCTGATGTCATAGATCACTTTGAAAAGAGAACCTCAAATGAACATAGCAAAGGATTAGATCTTACCGATTTGAGGTGTCCATCCTGGTTCCGGAGCTGGCTGATCTAGGGTTTGTCACAAAAAACCTAATTTCAAAAACTTGGAATATTTCAGATCTGATTGGCTAGACAGATAGATCTCTTCAAATGGAGCTGTCCAATGTACTCCATTTCTAAAAACAGTGGAGGGAAGCTCCCAAAATAGGAAGCCCTAATTTTCCAATTTCTTCAGCAGAAATTCCTGTTACTGTTTCTATGATATCTCTGAAATTTCAGCTCCCCTGTCTCTAAAGTTTTTTACTGATCCAACACCATATGTTTCATCATAATTTTTTTCACCATTTGGGATTTATGATCCTTTTCCCAAGGTGACCTGTTACAAGATTGTTCAGAACAGCGAAGTTGTATGGAATGCCACGTGTCACTAGTTCATCTTCTGAGTCTGATATTTGGACCACCAAAATTAAATTCCATGCCCTTTCTGGAACATCTTTATGAATTCCATTTGGACCTTTGTAGCCCAAGATATTGCAATTCTCCCTAGGTGTCCTGTTTAGGGATGAATTCTGGAAGAGGCTGGTAGCCTAACTTGGAAAGAACATATCTCCTGGAATATAGCGAATCTGAGGAGGAATTTTGGACATAGTGTTCATCTAGATTTTATCTTCGGCCCCTACAATTTTCAGCTCCCGATCCTTCGCCAATATTAGAATATATATAATGTACCAAAACGTAGCATTTTTAGTATTTAGGGTTTTTCTAGCTCGGGGTCAAACTAGGGTTTGAATTTCCCAGAGTTTCACCCAACCAAATTTCTTGATACAGGTCTCTAAACTTCGGTTTTGATGAGGATAACAATACTATGCTGGTCTCACTCAAAAAATCCTCTTCTGTAGAAAGCCCTAATTTCCACATCGAAAACTGAAAATGCTCGGAATCGAATTCCGCTTCGACAGAAAGATGCACCCTTCAAAGGAGAGTTAGCCTAGCCTTCTTTTTCTGATTGATTGTGGAGAGAGAAACAAAAAATAAGAAGCCCTAGATTCTGTAGGTTGTGAAAGCTACCCTATTCAGGTTAGCTCTGATACCATGTTAAATTTTCCATATGCTTAGCTAAGACATCAGTATATCATTTCATTTTTCATAATAAAAGCATATAAAACAGGATCACTAAAAGAAACAGTATCACAAGAAAAACACAGATTTATCCTGGGAAAACCCTAAAGGGAAAAACCCAGCAAAAGCTTCCTCAATATAGATGCCCCCAAAAGGGAAAAAGGTAAAACCAACAAGGAGATCAAAAACCTGATTCTCCTCCTTCTCCAGCAACTTCTCTCCTCCACAAGTGCGCTATTCCAAGTGAGTGTGTGTGTCACAAATGAGGAGCACTACACCTTTATTTATATTCATCCGTTCACTTAAGTTAACTCATTTTTCATGTCGGCTCAAGTTAACTCATGTAGGCTCAAGTTACACATGTAGGATCAAGTAACCACACTGGGGTGCTGATGACCCACCTTTACAATTAGAGGGGACTACCTCATGACTCTTATTAGTTCTTCCGATTAGGAGAATCGGGGTATAATGTAATACAAGTGGTTCTCCCGGTAGGACCATCGGGGACCACAAAAGATACATATAGAATATTCTTCGAAGTTACAATATTTCAACACACCTGAACCTCCACCACCTCAATCCTCCATCTCTCGATAGCAAGCTCACAAGAAAAGGAAATATTGGGAAGAACACAAAGTGATCCAAAGGGACAAAGGGATGCAGACTCAAGTATATGCAATCTATGGAAACAATGGACTATAGTTTCATTTCTCTTCAATTCCTCCCCTTCAATGTATCCAAGGGGTTCCTTATGTAGTACTCCAAAGGGGTAATGGAGGGTCAAATACGAGCAATATCGAGGAATATGGAAGGTAAAGAGTCAAGTGGTTTGGACACACATGAAGGAAAACTCCAAAAATGTTTGAATTTATGCACACATCCCGATGTACGCAGGTTTAAGGTCAAAAGTTGTGTACACCAATAAACATGTGTTTTTTAGGGATGAAATTGGAAACATAAAAGTATAATATCAGTCCATGGGGTCTAAAGAGTCTATAGAGATACAAGGAAGGCCATAAACATGTGATCAACCATGTGTGGTAAAATCAAATATAACAGATGCACCCTAATGTGTGAGGCTTGAGGGGTAACATGATGGACGAAATACATTATAAAATCCATCCCAAAAGTTGATTGATGAAGAACCAGGTGGAAGAACTAGCCATCCATCAGTATAGTACAATAATAAACCTCTGCATATGACTCCAAATACATATAGTAGTCCCAGATACACAAGAGTACAATGGCCAGGAATAGGCATGATATACAAAATGTGACATGTGTGGTCATCGCCATGTACAATATATAATAGACAGAATCTCCATGATGAAGATATACAATGGATCAAGATCTCCATAGAAGCTGAAGATATACAATGGATCAAGATCTCCATAATGGATGAAGATATCCGACATACACTAAAATCAGGGATAATTTTAGGGGCGAATTTTAGCCTAGTGGGCTATTTTTCCATGTTTTTCTCCCAAAAAAGATTCGCCATTTTGCATTTTTTGAAACCTTGTTTCACCCAATTTTGATGGGGTAAAATTTTTTCACCCTTAAAATCGCCAAATTATTATATAAACGATATAAAATCCTTGGAAATTAAAATATTTTTTGAAAAATATTGCCAATCATTTTATTGTTGGCGTTTTAAGAATTGGTAATATTCGCCAACATTTATACACTTTTAAATAAGTATGGTTCCTTAAAATCATCCCTAACTAAAATCAAATCATGAGAGCTGACATCTCGTGAACACTCGCACGATCAACGAGGTAGCATATGTGGAATGTCACCAAGCTAGAAAGTCTTCTACACAAACCACTATGAGTACATGTCCTACTATGTGAATATAAGTGTCAAGGTCGAACACAGTGGTCCATCATCTGATTACTGGTCATTGATGTACACCATTAATAGATGCGAGATCACCCACCGATAAAGAAAATGGGAATCAAGGTACTAGAGTGAAATCTAACAAGTGTGAATATATGTTTTGAGGTCGGACACTTGGAACAATTGATCGATTAGGAAACGTTGATGTATTCCCAAAACTATCGATGGCGAGAGAACCTACCACTAATGACTGTAAGTCTTAAGACACTCAAATGACTCTAGACTCTTATCCAAGAATAAATGATCTGAAGTCAATGGGATGGAATACACTGGAAGGAGGGAATTAAGGCATCACCCATCAATGAACACGAGGTACTGAGCAACGTTGTATAATATGGAATAACTTTAACAATATGTGCACAAACCAGTAACAGTACTAAGAATGGCCGACATACAAAGTCAAGACAACTGAGGAATGGCCGACTTAGGCTTCAACTTTCTTTGAACAAGAGAATAAAGACAAATGGTGACTGAAGATAGGCAGCATGGACTCAATATGCAAACTAGGACATCTCTGTGACACAGGAGGCATCAACAGAGGCTCCATAGGGACTAGAATATTAACCAGTCGGTGGAGATAATCTCAGAGTAACGAGTACAACTCTGAAAGTCAAAATAATAACCCAACAAACGGATGTGATATACAGTGCTCTGTTCGAAGGTGACATGACTCAACTGCTGCCAAAGATAACATCTTTTCCTCCCTGGCTTTTTAGTTTTTTTTTTATTTTTTGGAAATTTTTAGATATTTTGAAAAGCTTGAAAAAGAATAAAAGAGCTTTATAGTTACAAATCTAGGAGGAGATGAGTGTCAAGGGACAAACAATCTAATTCCAAGTAGCGGAACATACCTATGCTCAATGCAAGGAAACATGTGAAGGATTACGACACTCGGGGGAAAGTCCCCTCCTGGTAAAAAATGGGGATTCAAGCTGCAAAAGATATGTAAAAAGGATATGCTTGGATAGATATGAGACAAGCCCGGGATATATGGTTGATAATCAAAGTCAGGGAAGCCGGCATAAGGATCAATAAGGCAAGAAAAACTCACGATAATGCAATTATAAGTTGACATATAGAAGGCAGTCCCGAGGAAATGGCCAGCATAAAGTTCAAGAGGAGTATGAAGCTCTTGCTCAAAGTCATGGCGGTACTATACAAAGAACTCCCACACCCTAAAGGAGAAATGTCGGCATGGGAACCAAATGCAACATAGGATCTAACTAGGGTACCCATGTATGGAAAAGCTCTACCATTCACATAATGTCACTTCTAAAAGAAGCAAGAAGGTTCCGTGATAGGATGGAATGAGTTCATACTTAAGGTTAATATGAAACGGTCATAAGGCTATGCAAAATGCAAGCAGATGTGAAAACCTGACCTATATGCTAGTTTAGACATAATACCTTAAATAGGCATGAACAGGTCAAAGACACGATCAATGTACAGTCAAAATGGGCTCCTACAACATCAAATTAGTTCAAACAGTCCAAAATGATAAAAAACGGTAAAAAACTATAGAAACTCGGTAAAAAATTCAAAAATTTTCTATTAAATAATTAAAAATTAAAAATTTTCATACCATTTTGAATTTTTACCCACCATAGTGCATTTGAGTCTAGAACTTCAGAAGCGAATTCCATGAGCATCGTCTGGTGGAATCCCTCCACATTTGATCCAGGTAAATTCCCTTGCCCCTCTCTTTCATTTTCATGCAAATTTTTTAAATTTTCATGGTCCAATTAATTTTTTAGGCAATCCCAACTTGGGTTTTTCGGCCCATGCAGATATTGGGCCTTTTTCCGCATATAGAATTGACCATACACAGAAAATTCTAGAAAAAAACGCGTACATACGCAACTGTTTTGTGTATAGGGCCATGAACAAGGATTTTATGGGCAAATAATGATAAAAATTGTGTTTTTTGTGTAGGATGGTACTAGAGTGGAGAGACAGGGAACATGGTGATGTTGAGGAAGCTGTTCAAGCTGACCTCATGGATCAACAAGCGTTATGGGCATGTGTCTTATACAAGTTTTGGTGTCTTAGCAGCTTGAGGGAAAAGGAAAGACTACTCTGGTTGCTGGTAGATTACTGGGATCGAAAGTATGAAACTTTTCAGATAGACGATATTTCAGTCAGCATTGAGGTTGAGGACATATATTTCATCACAGGTTTGTCTCAATGAGGGGAGGTAGTGAACCTCTGATTTCACAGGCCCAGAGGCGAGATGACTATAGATGACTACCATAGATGTGTACTTCCTTCCCAATTCAAATAAGGTTGGGAGTCAAATACCGACAAACTCAATTAATATTCTGGGGCTAAAAGCCATACTCTTGGCATTAGGCAGGATTGCAGGTTTGGCATCACTCCACCAAGATTCATGGCCAATGATTCTCTATGTAGTAGAGTGTATGTGTCATACGATATATGACTGGAGTACTACACTTCTGAGCAACAATGACTGCAAGATGGGCAGGGTGCAGAACTTTGGGTTTGGAAGCATACTCAACACATTCTTTTTTAAGCGGGTGCTAGGGATAAGCCCTAGAGTAGACATTGCTCCACATGGAGTCCGGGATCTAGCTCAGTGACGTTGGGCTAATTTCATGCGCAGACTGGGAAGTGGAAGGGCGTCTAACCCCTACTTAGCAGAGTTCTTTCCATGGTAGTGGAGATAGATCGTCGCCATAGATGACTACCCGTATGCAGGGATAGACTTCCACGAAGACCTAGATATGCCCCTACCACCAGTAGTGGCTTATGGAGACATAGGTAATGAATACCAAACCCACTTGTAATTTTTGAATTATTTAATTTTTTTTGTGTTTGTTGATATATGAAATCAAAAGACATGATTTTTGTGTGACGACACATTGTGACACTCTATCATGTATATGCAGATGTAGGATCATAACAACCACATGGATTCCCTCTTCATCGATGGAGGGGAAGAGGTTATGAGATCATGGGTGCGGATGTGAAGCAGACGCTCCATAGCATTCACACAAACTTTTTTTGATTCACACATAGAATACCCATGGCGCAAGTTGAGGACTTGCTTGAGGCCATGCAGCTCCAGGTGGTTGGAGTACCACTAGCATGGGTTCGATTGTTTCACCGATTAGCTAGAGCCGTGGTGTGCTATCATGATCAACACCCTCCTCCAGCTCAGGTTTAGAGACCTAGGTGCATATTTTTTGTATGAACGTGTAGTATGTTTTGGTGGCTCAGAAGCCGCAACTTTGTATATGACACTTATGTATTATGACATCACCTTTTTTGAACTCAATGAAAAATATTTATGATGATCGATTATTATTCTATTTACATGTGTAAAATGTGTTTGTGAAATGCTTATGGTATATTAAACAAATGACAATCTAATACATAGTTAGCATATGAATAAACAACTTGATTAAAATTTCTTGGGACATGAATGTATGTTATACTCTCAAATTGTTGTTCTAGCAATCTAACACACAAGATTATTCGTAATAAAGTCGGATCCCTAATACGATACAAGCCACTAAGTTGTGAAACCAATAATTGCGAATCAATATGTACTTCAAGAGAATGAACACCATGCAAAATGGCATCGCTCAATAACTCAATAGGGAACTATATTCAACAACATTATTTGACGAACGTCGTAAACATATGGCTCCTAAAGACAATACTTGAACCGTAGGAGTATAGATCTCCCAAGTAGCCGAAGTTGAGTTTTGAGTGTGGCAGCTAGCAACATCAATGAATTCTATGTAAAGGGAAGACTTCGTTGACATCTAGCATAACAAATGAAATCTAATCAACAAACCTGATCACCATAATAAAACCGAACTATGCAATGCAAAGCTATACAATAAAATACAAAAATTAGCCCTGGCTAAAGATCATGCATAGCATTTTTTGAGATAGAGCCCATTTCTAGGTTCTTCCAAGGCTGTCCCTTCATAATCAACTAGCTCATAGGCATCTTTCTCTAAGAAACACTTAACCACATAAGGACCATGCCACATGGGATTAAACTTTCCTTCCCCCAAGGGTTCCTTATCTTGATCCCACAAAAGGACCAAGTCACCTTCACTAAACCTCCTAGGATGGACATACTTATCGTACTGGACCTTAACACGGTGCTTGTTACCTCAATAGCCACTAAGGAATATTGACGCTACTCTAAGTGGACCAAACACTCTTCCAAAGCGGAAGTGTCTGGTAAAAGCTCCACAGCTAGCTTCAAAGAAGGGATTTCACATTCAACTGGTAATACTAACTCCACTCCATGCACAATCTGATAGGGAGAAAAACTGGTGGCAGTCTTGATCGTGGTTCTATAGGCCCACAAAGCAGGATATAACATGATATGCCAATTATTCTTGCTCTGTGTGATGGTTCATTGGAAAAATGGAATTAAGTGACTTGTTCACTGCTTCAACCTATCCATTCTCTTGAGGATAAGAAGAAGAGGAGTGCTCTTGCTTATATCCTAAATTGGAATCCAACTCTTCCATCATTTTGTTCTAAAATTTCCTACCATGGTCAGTGACAAGCTCTCTCAAAATGCCAAACTAGGTGATAATCTGGTTAACACAAAATGCGTGACTATCTCACCATCAGATTTAACTATGGGCATAGCCTCTTCCCATTTCGTGAAGTAATCCACAGCCACAATAATATGATGGTTCCCCCCAGCCATGGATTGGTTTCAATCCATAAAATCAAGCCCCCACTTGGTGAAGGGACTGACGATGACAATAGGATGAAAGGGGCGGGACACGAGTGCATATTATGTGGAAACACTTGGAAAGGGTGGAACTTCTTGACCTCACTAATCCAATATTTAAAGATAGATGACAAAAAATAGCCCGCTCTTAATATTTTTTGGGCTGTGGAAATCCCAGATAAATTCCCACCACATGCCCCTTCGTGGCAATCATTAAGCACGACCTTAGCCTCATCATGAGTTAAACAACAATGTAAAATGGAATCCACCCCATGACGGTACAAAGTATCATCCATGATGAGGCATTTCTTCTCTACATGACATAATCGTCACAGCTCATCCCATGAGAGGTGAGTAGGGACCTTCAATGTTTGCAAATACATGATAATATCTCTATACCAAGGGTCTGCATTTGAGATGACGAATATATGCTCATCAAAAAAAGAATCCTCATAAACCTCCTCTTCATCCAAATTTGGGAAATATGATATGAGCTCAATAAATATTAATGATTTCTTTGATTTCGCTGAAATGAAATCAAGATCAAACTCTTGCAAAATCAAAATCCATTTATTATATTTTCCCCTAATAATCCTTCTAGTGAGGACGAACTGAAATGGATTGATGTGAGCTATGACCAAAGTTTGGCGATGGAGAATGTAATGTCTCAAATGCTGAACCGCATGAATGGTGGCTAAGGATAGCTTCTCCACATGGGAATAACGAAGTTTCACATCAATAAGGTTTCGGCTCAAATAATATATGACATGCTCATGGATCTCCTCATCCTCTTGAACCAATACCATACCAACTGTCTCCTGAGACGCAGCCACATAAATAAAAAAGTCACGGCTATAGTCTAGTGGACTAAGCATGGGGGTCATTTCTAAGGATTTATTAAGAGCATGGAAAGACTTTTGGGCTCTCTCATCCCAGTAAAAAGGGGTGTCATTCTTCAGCAAATGCATGAATCCTTTAGTCAACTTGGAAAAATTTGACCATGAAACTTCGTAAGAAGTTTTCCATACCTTGTAAACATTGAAGGTGTCGAATGTTATGCAAGGGAGATAATTGAAGTATTGCCTTAATTTTCAAGGCATTGACTCTAATACCCTCCCTAGATACGATGAATCCTAATAAACAACCAACTTTCATGCAAAAGATGCACTTATGAGGATTTAAAATAACTTGATAATGACAGCATATTTTGAACACTAATCGCAAATTGTAAGGATGATGCACTCTCAAATGAGAGTGAGCATTGAGATCATCCAAATATAATTCAATAATCTTTTTAAGGTCATGAAAGATTAAGGTCATGGCCCGCTGAAATTTAACTCCGGCGTTTTTAAGGCCAAAGGGCATCTTCCAATATGCAAAAGTTCCCCAAGGAAAAATAAATGTGGTATTTTTTTATCTTTGGGATTAATTTCTATCTAATTATATCCAGAAAATGCATCCATTAAATAAAATACCTCACTTCCCACACACTCATCCAAAATTTGGTCAATAAATGGTGTAGGGAAATTATCTTTAGGATAGGTTCAATTTAAATCACGAAAATTAGTGCATATTCGGATCACTCCCTACTTCTTATCCACTGGAATAGGATTTGAAACCCACTCCATCAAGGGAATGGGATAAATAAAACAAACTTTGAGTAGTTTTTCTATCTCTGCTTTAATGGCGGGTGCTTTTCTAGGATTCACAGCACGCAAATGTTGTTGAACTGGCTTTGCATCCGGATAAGTATTGATTTCTTGTTTGACAATACAAGGGTCTACACCTAGTATTTCTTCGTATGACCAAGTGAAAATATCACAAAACTCATTAAACAATTCGGTATACTCCTTAATCTCACTGGGGGAACAGTCTGCCCCAATGTAAACATTCACAATCTTACCAGGATCACGAGCAATGTTGATAGGAATCGTTGGTGACAGGTTAGCCATGTTCCCTTCAGCCATATGACCAAGAGAGCTTAATGGGACCATTAGGCTACAAACTTTCTTGCTTAGAATCACCCTAAAGTCATCACACTCTAAATGATCAAGCTTAGGAAGGAAATATGATCTATGGTGCAACTCTTCTCAAGGTTGTTCAATCCTAGACGTGGCCTCAAGAATAGCTTCATCTGACGAAAAAACATCATCAAGGAAGTCATGAGTGAGATGACTCTATTTCCCATGCAGGAAGCATATAAGGGTCCTCCTCCCCCATCCGTGAAGAGGAAGGACTAGGCTCTACAACATGATCAATATTCGCTTGACACTCCACCATTGTTGCAGGAAACAATACGTCTATCTCGATAGGAATACTCGACATACTCGGTGAAGGAAGAATCCAAGGATCCTCCATATGAGTAGTGTGAAAGGATACCGAATTCGATAAGGATGAAGCCCCACCAAGACTAGACCCAATCATAAGAATAGGCACAGGACAACTAAAGATTCCCATAAGAGAAGGATACATACCCACACCCACATTCTTAGTTGCCTATTGAGAATGATTGATAACCAGGATAGAATCTCCCGATTTTACACTCAAATTCTAGAAATACTTTTGATCAATAGTAACGATCTTCCCATTAAACGGAAAGAAAACCAATCCAAAAAGGGAATCAGCTACAACTTTCATATTATATATCAAGTTCCTACCTAGCAAGAGATTGTAGTCAAGGGGCACATCAACCACCTTGACCTTGATCGCGACAGTCTTCCCTCCCAATTGGACCTCTAGAGAAGGAAGTATACCGTACAACCGAAACAACCTTCCATCGAAAGTAGTCAACATGCTGGTGGAATAAGACAATGTGGGAGAACCTAAACCCTTCCAACAAGGAAAATACATCACGGAAGCGATAACGCCTTCATCAATAACAATACGCATGATGGTGTTGTTGAGACACTTTACATGAATCAAAAGAGACACGTAGTAAGGAAAGTGAGTTTGGATTCCAAGATTTTCAAATTTGATTATGGAAGAAGAGATATCATTACTAACCCCAAGAGTAGACACCAAGGCCTTTCTCTGTAGAGGACAAGTCTGAAGCACTTCTAATGCAGACATCGCACAAGGAGTCTGGCCGAAATCCTTGACAACTGAATAGTTCTAGGAGGCTCAAGCTTTAGGATTGTGCCTCAAGTGCTTTAATACTCCCTTAGGAATGCAAGGAAGAGCTTCAGGTTTATCCATAGGATTTTCAATTTGCAAAGAGCTCTCGAGTGGATCAGGTTCTTTCCCAAGGTATGGTTGTGACAAATCATAATATTTAGCACGTGTCACAACTTTAGTATATCTCACAATGTTGATGCAACCATGACCACTAGTGGCATCCAACGGGTTTTGAGTTCCACCAGACGTACAACCAGGATCAACAGTCCTTGAGTTCATATTTTTATTATTAGGTAAAGGATTAGTAAACATAGTTGGGCCCTATGCTATAAACTTCGAATCATCCTCCATACGAGGGCACACGTGAGTGAGGTGATTGTCCTTACACAACGTACAAGGAAAATTCACCTTATGCTAATGCTGCTTGTCCCCCCAGCATTTTTCATGCTCTTGTCATTATTATTACCATTTTAATTTTTATTCCCACCCTTACAAGTATTTTTTTCTTTCTTTTTATTCCTTCTAGGTTGTTGTTTTCCTTTTGGGTTCGATGTTTGCACTGAAAGCACACTCGTCGACTGCATAGGTTGAGATGAAGTCATGGATTTTCCTGACGCAGGCTGGTTAAGCGATGAATGGCTCACTTGTTTCATAACTGAGTCTGCAGGCTTGGTATTTGTGGAGCCAAAAATACCATCAACACGTGGCCCAGGTTTAATCTTGGGGTCGAAATTGGATCTTGGAGAATTTAGGATAATCTCATACAAGAGTCCGAATTGATAATAGATCAGATCCAACTCTTGAGCCCTAAAAATAGCTTGGTCCTCATTTTGAACTCTAGATGTAGAAACATCCTTCGTGATATAAGGTAACAATGACTTGAGGAACCACTCTAGAAGAAACTCTGGTGGTATAAAGGCTTTAATTAATCGTTTTCATCTACACCACTCTTGAATATGATCTGAAATATGCGTGGATTTATCTTGCCGAAAGGTTGACAATATTTTGGTACCGACGTCGTAACGTACGAGTAGATGGAAATGATTAAGAAAAGTCATGGAAAGGTCATCAAACATAGTATAGGTCCCCCCCGGTAACTTTATATACCATTTTTCTGCAGGACCCGTGAGGGTGCGCTGAAATAGCCTCAAATGGATGGAGTCATCATGTAAGGGATTGGAAGAGCACCAAAGGAGGAAGGTGGTGACATGCTCACCAAGATTTTCACTAACCTTACCTTTAAACTTGGGAATGTCCGAAGGAAGCTTGGTAGGGACTAAGGCTGATTGCTATACACACCATGGCCTTGGACAGTGGGATAATAACCTCCTCCCATATGACCCATGAAGGGCTGCATGGAAGCATTATAATATAGAGTACCTTGATTATGAAGTGCTACAAAGCCATAGTTAGAAGAGTAAGCAAGTTATTGATACCCGTACCCATACGGTTGATAGTTTTGTCCATAATACTGTCCATAAGATGGTCCATTGTTAGGCATATGGGAAGCTCTGTGAGATGGACCATGAGATGGTCCATGAGATACTCCATGAGACAATATATAAGTAGGAATATGACCTACTAACATAGAAAGAGGCACTTGGCCTTGCAATACTATAGTGTTAGCAAATGCAGGACGAACATGGCTTACAGTCGAGCTCAGGCCCGAAGGACCACTAGAGTTAGGAAGAGGATGTGTTATCTCTCCAGGAAACTAACTAGGGTTATAGGCTAGGTATGCCTGGTAACTTAAGAATTCAATTATTTTCCAACAGGTGGATCAATGGGATACCAAGAAATCACAATGAAAGGATTAGCTTATCAGAACATCTTAATGGACCAGTGCTTTTAGAGACTGCCAATCAGATACAATATAATAGAAAGGTATGAAGAATATCATTTAGATAACCAAGTACATGTAATGCAGGGTCTAAACAACCAAGTACATTGGGATGCAGAGTCACACTAAACAATAACGAAATCCTTCATTCAAGCTCATGAGCACAAGGCTGAGCTAAACTTAAACAAAGTACAGAAATAAAAGATGAATGAATAATATGATGACAGTGGCAAAAGAAGACTGTGATTGTATTAAGATAAGTAACCATAACATAGGCCCAATTCTCTCCAAGATTGAACCCCCCTCTCCAGTCTCTAGTTCTTAGGCTTTTAAAGCCTTTACAAATAGTTTCCAGATTCTAGAAAACTGAATCTGTTTTTCTAAACATAGTAAAGTCTAAAACTCAATGTAAACTCTAACAAAACAAATCCTTTATTAAAGGAAATCGAACTAAATCTAATTAGAGTCTTCGACAGCTGCAAGAATATCTGACATTCTTCAATGTGATGACAAAGCAAGAGATCTCTGAAGGCTGAAAGATAGAACCAAAAAATGCCACCTGTACATTTCTTGCTGAAAAGCTGCACTGGAAAGGTGGACCGAATCCTTAATTAACTGCACAAAATCTAGAGTTGATGCTTCAAAATCGGGATGTAATCTTCTCCTCTTTCAAGTCTTTAACAGATGTAATCCACCTCGATGAACTATAGACAAGTCGAATGGTTTATCTTTGACATTTCTATTGGAAAACTGGAGAACTCTGCCATCTGTCAATATCATTTTGGTTATTGCCATGAAGATGGGTATGCTCTGTCCCAAGAATAGATGATATTACTCCAGCTGGCACACAGATCTTGTTATGGCATACTCTGGAGCACAATAACCATGTGTTCCCATTACTCTCGTAGAGACATGTGTCTTATCTTCAACTGGATCAAGTTTTGCGAGACTGGAATTATATAACTTTGGATGAAACCCCTCATCAAACAATATGTTCACAAACTGCTGGTCTTCAA
>LPNX010275125.1:0-54499 GCA_001517045.1 Pseudotsuga menziesii | reverse complement strand
TTCAATCAAGTATCATGTACCTTGCTTAACCAAATCAGAAATCTGATCATGATCTAGTGAAACCACTGCCTCGTCAGTGTGCATCTCTTGCCACGTCGGAATTAGATGTATCCCCTTTGGATTAAGAGGAACATATTTCCATTGTTTGACATATGCATCGTTCATGCAATGATCAACCCCCAGTCCATTGGCATCAATGTAGAACTCACAGAAGCATGCATACTTCCTCATTTCAATGGAAAATATGTCTCCCATGTCTTTACTACAAAATGAATGCACTTCTCTCGTACCAGGTATGATCTCGAAATACCATGGCATGGATCTATTCACATCGCCAAGGGAAACATCCCCCCAAAAAATGCATCGAATAACAAACATCACACACACACACACACAAACACACACACAAACACACACACATATATATAATACAAACACATTTATTAAATTCCAATTAAGTTGTTGGTTTTTCCTACCTGCGCATCGACCTTGCTTGTCCATGACCTTGGTGACCCAAATTTTGTGTGCACCAATCAACTACTTCTACTAAGCACTTCATTCGAGATGCACTATGACTCATTTGGTACCTCCAAAGTTATTGTTTCATGCATGCACCTGTGCCATCATGTTCACCCTTTCCGTGCCCTATTTCAAAAAAGCTCCAGTGTGTCGAATTCTCGTATCTTTGTGAAGGAGACTCAACCAATAAAATGAGTGTGCCGATTTGAACTGCCCTGTACACCCATCTGACTAAATCCAGTGTTCTCTAAATGACACCCCATTCTTTTTGAATGAATCATAAATCAACCCAAAGCAGTGTTGAACAAACAATGTGTCATGCTCACGATCATCACTGACATAAAAATGATATTCCTTGATTACATCGCGTGACTGAGGAGTGTTATCCCTACCATCAATGCTCGCCTGAGCATGTCTATAAAATACATGTACGAAGATGGACGCCTGGTCAGAGTGATAATATTCACTTTGTATCTCTCTCTGAGGAGCAAATGTGTAATTCTTGACCATGTCTACCACGGATAGGATTGTGCCTGGCTCAAAAAACTCACGAGAATGCTTAAATTTTAAATCTTGCCACCTAGACCTGTGGGAGTGTTTAATGTATTTGTAAATTTGACTTTGAAACTTGTCCATGAAGTCTGAAATAGGAATATCATCCTCAAGCAAGTCGATCCTCTTAGATGGAACATGTGAAGAAGATGATGGATTCATGGAGACATACTTATGTCTCTTCCACTTAACTGTGATATTTGACAATCCAGGGTGTGTTGAATCAATAGGAAACTTAATATGGAACAATGGCAAATCACCACTTTCATGGAATATTCTCCCACCTACACACCTTTTATTGAAAAACACATTTTCAGGATTCCTATTGCATAGTATCATAGAAATAAAATCCTGCACTGTGTGAGGAGCTAGTTCACCATCCCAATGGTTTTTGCGAAAATCCACAAATGTGTCGTAGTATGACTGGAATTCATTAACGTGGTATTGACAACAACAAGTGTCTCAAATCGTATTCAGCCTAATATACCACAGTTTCATCTTACTGAACATGGTAAATGATATCTGGACATCGGGATTTGATTCTTTGAATTCCTCGAACAAAGCAACTCATATCATCTCCATAACATGTTTGCAATGCTCCTTATAAATGCCTCTGCCAGAACGTTGTCGTAGGACATGTTTTCGATCTGGTATAGCATGAGAATGATTGTCCTAATACTCTATCACCTTCTCTCTAATTCCCTCTTACATCCTGTCTTTACATGCTTCTTTGCATATAAGAGCCCAACAAGTAGCTTCATTGTTTTCATCTATCTTTACCCTGAATTTAGTGTATTTGTGCAATCTCTTTCTTGAAACGTAGAGAAAATTTGACATTGTTGTGACCATTTGATTTCTTGAGGTGCTTTATGCCACAATAGCAGTTGTAATTGCCCTACGAGTAGCGCTGATATCAATTTTTCTTGACTTTATAAATGCAGATAGTGCAATTGTTACATTTTTTGTTACATTCTCACATGCATTTTTATTTTTAACATCCTTAAAACCCAACAAATTTGTGGCACGTTTCAATTTTTTGTGTTTTATCAATCCATGTAGGATTTGAGCTTATGTAATCACTGATTGATGTTCAAAGTACAACTTGATTATGTTACTAACATGCTCTTTGATTGTCCGATCAGGGGTCGGGTTTTCGAACTCTTCTTGAGTGGCATCATCCAACCCTCTTAAACAATTAGCAGCCATTCCAACGTGAAGCTCCCAATTACTCTTGAGAAATCAGAGGGTGCACGATCTTGTGATGGCTAGACATGATCTAGCAATAAACAAATACAAACTCAAAAATAAATTTACAAGCTCAAGAATAAATACAAAAAAATGCAAGCTCAAGAATAACAAATGTTTTATTTTAATACTTATCATATCAAGCCATTATTAGTTAAAAAATTAGCAAATAAATTATACAATCTTGAATAACATTTTATTTTAAGTTTATCGTATTGCCATTGTTTGTTAACAAATTAACAAATAAATGAAAACAATGGTGGCTGTAGTAGTAACTGGAGATGAATATGGACCCCGGTTTAAATCGACTTCCTAATGGTTAAAAGGTAGTCACTCGGCCACCAAGGCTGTCTCAAGTTTGAGTATTGGGGCAGTACCCCTCACTTCATGGCACAGGTAAAAATGCTGACCGCTTGGCCACAAATGATAGCTCTTTGGTTTTCCTCATAGGTGGGAATCTAGTCAATCCGGTAGGGGTCGTTGCCCTTTTTGCTTGGTAGGTCCTCTCATTGGCCAGCTATTTCGGGGTTCCTATGGTACCCCTCATAATGAGTTTTAGGGCAAAGCCCGAGTACTTCCCATAGTTGTTGCGGATGAGACTTATGTCCCAATCCATATGTTATTAAGTAAATTAGGTTATTAAGTATGATTCCTAGTTATTTGTACAAGATTGCCATGTAATGTAATTGTAATTGTAATGTGATTGTAATTGTAATTGTAATGTAATTATCATCATTTGGCATGTACTAGAATACAATTATGTTCAAGTTTATAATAATACCCTTGATTCACTTGGTTGATGTTATAGTCTCATAGGTCTATTTGGTTTCAACTATGATGTTGAAATCTTATCAGTTTATACAATTAGAATCATTTTTTCATATATATTTTTCAGAATGCACCCAAGATCTACTTTGAGAGTTAAAGTCTTCGAGCATGCCTTCCTTACAAAAACAAACAATGAACACATTGTATGTGGCAGAATGAGGGCATATATTGTTGTTGAAGACTTCATAGAAGGGATTCCTAGTGCCATCCAACCTTTCTTCCATACATAAACCATATACAAGTGTATAAATTAGGCCAAATATGCCCCAAGCAAACCCACACCAACTCAAAGTAGTGTTCTAAGTTTTTCCTTGCTTGACCTTGTAGGTCTTAATCAATGGTGACCTCTTATATCTTAATCTGTCCTATTTTTAAATGCTTACCGTAGATATATAATTTCATAATTAATAAGGTGTCCATATTGAATTCTCCTTTGTTATATTACCTTCCTCTTCTTATTGTCTCCTTGATATAAAGCATGCAGTTTTGAAAAGAATGACCTTAGGAATTAGTCCTACACATTGAACATGAAGGAAGGAGAATATGTTACTAAATTTATCATGCACATTCAATACGTGGAAGGATAAATTGATTGTTATTAGACTCAATATGGAGGAAAATTACATTTTCGGACTAATGATCAACATATTAACAAGTGTTTCAATCTTCTTCTACTAGAGTTAATATGTTACATAAGGAAATTGATTTTTGTTTAGATTAACTACGCAATATCTTATTGACATGGTCTATGCGTTTCTTTGAGAACATTGTTAAATCATCCATTCATATTAATGTGCTTCTATGAGATTGTATTGTGAAGTAGAATCCAATAGAGCATCAAACTTGGTCTTCATGACATGGATGTTGATATGGAAGAGTTGTGTCATCTCCTTCTCTTCCTTATGATGAAGGCTAGACTTAAATTCATTTCCTTCTAGACTGGAGTACAAAAAATACTATATTATATACATCTAATATTATATCTACCTCTTTGCTTGAATATGTTATGTAATGTAATGTAAAATTGTAATTTGAACACTATGAAAATGTTCATATACATGTGAATATGAAATTAAAATTGTACACGTTTATAATTAAAATTGTAATTTTTTAATGTAATTAGAGATCATCATTATTATTTAATGTAACATGCAAAATTGTAATTTGAACACTATGAAAATATTCATATACATGAATATGAAATTAAATCGATATTAAATTTGTAAGGTAATGTAATGATGTAATTATTGTAATGTAATGTAATTGTAAATGTAATGATTGTAATTTAATGTAATTGTAAAATTGAAATTGTAATTGTAATGTAATTATCATCATTATCATAGTGTAATGTAAAATTGTAATTTGAACACTATGAAAATGTTCATATACATGAATATGAAATTAAAATTGATGATGACGAGTGCAATCAACTCCCATTGAGAACAATCTTTGTAATTTTTTACATAAAAATTATATATATGTGAGTCTATATTATGCAATATGAAATTATGAAATTATATGAATATGTAAATACTAAATTATATAATTTAATTACAATTATAAATACATATGTATTCATACATGCACATACAATGTACATATAAATTTATGAATTAATTACAAAATTACAATTACGAAATTATAATAAATTCTAAACTTGATTTAACACATGTACATGTATATATAAAAATTATAAACTATAGTTCAATATGAAATTAAATATATAAATATGCAATTTATAAAATTATATGAATATGAAATTATACAATTTACATACAATTATGAATACATATATATGAATTCAAACATGCACATACAATTTAAATAAGTTTATGAATTATTTACAAAATTACAATTACAAAATTATATTTACATTCTAAACAATTTAACACACACACATATATATAAATTATGAACTAGAACACTATGAAATTAAATATATTATGCAATATGCATTAGAGAAAATTTCAACTTAAAATGAGCCTTTTAACTCTAATTAAAATTCCATGTCATCATGTGTTAGCCAATGAAATTGCTTTAAATTTGAAATACTGTATAGGTCTTAAACATTTTTTTAATATAAATTTGGGGATAGGTATTATAAAAAAATGTACTTTTTTTTGTTTGTATTTTTGACATATCTCCTCGTGTTTTTACTCAAATTTCGATCGGGAGAGCTCGTTGGATGCGGAATTAAATTCTGCATCCAACGAGTGCCCACTCGGCATACTTTTGATGGACCCCGCTACCCCAAAAACAAGAAATACCAGAAAAAAAAAAGTGTGATGATGATGTCCAACACGTTTTTTCAGGTATTTCTTGTTTTTGGGGTAGCGGGGTCCATCAAAAGTATGCCGAGTGGGTACTCGTTGGATGTGGAGTTTAATTCTGCATCCAATGAGCTCTCCCGATCTAAATTTGAGTAAAAACACGGGGAGATATGTCGAAAATACAAACAAAAAAGTAGTTTTTTTTCTTTTCTTCCTCCAAAATTAATAAATATTATTTTATTAATTTTTTTTAGGAGGCTAATTTTGAATTGAAATTTCCTTTAACGAAATTATATGAACTATATCACTGGGAAAAAAAAATTATAGTTATGAATATGAAATTGCATAACTTTTAAATTATACCAATATTGTTAGCAATGGCATTTGATTCTCCCATCATAGCTTGATTTGCAAATTCTTCTCCTCTCAAGATTGCTCTTTTTTTCCTCTTTCTTTCTCTATCTTTCTCTCTTATTTATTTGATGTTGATTTGATTCCTAGTAGATATTTTACTTCGACGCTTTTTGCTTCCCATTGTGATCAAGATGAAAAATCCAAATTCACACCTACAACAATATGTAAACATAATACACAATACACAATGCTAAATTTGCATTAGAACACAAGCACTGTTTCAAATTGGTTAGCCAATTGTGAATGATAAAATTAGTAAGATGTTTACGTTTTATGTTTATATTGACAAATTCAGGTGGGAAATGGTGTTAGGAAGGTAGTTGAAATGACATTAATGCCATCAATGCTTAACTTCATTCTCGACCACTTTTGTATTATTTTTTAACAAAAATTAGACCTTGATCGAGCTATTTATAATTTTCTTGACCGAGGGTTTAATAAACCCTCAATCGATCTTTGGATAAAACCTCGATCGAGGTATTTTAAAACCTCGATCGAGCTCCAGAGCTCGATCGAGGGCCTGAAAAACAGAAATTAAGCCCTCTTATAGGAAAATCAATGTTTCTCTATGTTTTCTAGGGGTTTAAATGCTGTCATTCATGGCACACAATTGAGCGGAGTTCATACTAATAGATTCATTACCGACTCATCTATCCATTGAGGTATCATGCATGCGTTTTGGAATTCATATGGTTTTTTTTTTAATTAGTTCTAAAACTTACACTTAGAAAACCTGACAAAAAACTTCGAAGTAGCTCAAAGAAAAATCCGCAAGGTAAAAAATACACATCCAAAAATTTCAGAAAAATACACAGGCCACACATTGACGCGTTGTCTTCAAAAGAGCATTTTTGGTTTTTCAATTTTTTAAAACAGTGAAAAAAAGCTGGGATGGACACATGTGTATAAAATGATGCTAAAATTAGATGTGGTCACTTTCCAAAAATAAAAAATAATTGTATATTGCAAAATAAATTAACAAAAAATTATGCAGACCACAATGCATTTTGTGTAGATGATGCTCGTATATATATATATATTAAATTATTAATGCAAGATAGAATTACTGGGGATAGACATGAACCACTTATTAACTTCTTCAAATTTTAAAGGTCACATAGTTCATTAAATGCAAAATTTCACACATTAAATGACATCGAAATATTTTTTTTTAAATATATTTGGGAAGGAAACATAATATTCTACAATTTGTTTTTTTACTGCAAGTTGAAATTCACATGGCATATATGCGTTTCGAGGGCTTCTATCTAGCACATGAGTAAAAAATCAGGTTTTCATCGCCAAATTTGGCCAAAAAATGTTAC
Organism: Pseudotsuga menziesii; assembly: GCA_001517045.1. Lineage (NCBI taxonomy): Eukaryota > Viridiplantae > Streptophyta > Pinopsida > Pinales > Pinaceae > Pseudotsuga > Pseudotsuga menziesii. The sequence continues at coordinate 47,346 of LPNX010275125.1, read as the reverse complement.
CCACATTCATAGAATCACCCTTATTTATTAATAAAAAAATTATAACACTTGGAGAACTCAACTACATGAGGGGACACCAACCATGGCACCAAAGAACATGTGTAAGCAAGCTAGAGTAATTGATACCAATCAAATCCAATCCAAAACTCAACAACCAGACAAGATCATAAATCATAGGGATTTAGGGATCTGATTAAAGATTTGATTGGGATGGAATAAGACCTGGGAAAAACTATTTATATGAGTGCACTGGAATAGCCCGGGACGTCATGTTGTGCATGGGGAAAACGATTGTTGAGTGCATGTGTTGAGCGTTTTTCTATGTTATAAGTCCATCGTTGTAAAATAACTTGTTACAGACTCGAGGATTGAGTGTCGCGAAGAAGTTACTTGTTGTTTGGGGGTGGAGAGGAGCAAACCGTTGAGTTGGTGCCTCCTATGGTTGGGAGGAGTTGATTCTCCAAGTGTGTTTTTCCCTGGTTTCAAGTAAGTATATCTGATATTTTTTTTTATATACTTCAGCTTGACTTATGGTTGATTGCTTATCAATGAAACAAACCGTAGATGGGCTATTACTATATTTAAATTGTACTTTATGAAACATAGAATTATGTGAAGGAATTGGTTCTTATTTTTTATTTTCGTTTAAATTATCTTATGGATAGGTAACAAGCCTAAAAATATTCTTTGAATGTCAATATACTCAAACCTTGGTTTATGTGTTGTATTATATTTATATCATCATATTGAACAGACAGAGCCTAGGTCCAAGCTCTGCGTGGTTTTTCACTTTGGATCTTCATCTGTATTTGTATATTTCAGTTTTTGTGACTTTGTACAATGTATACTATTCACGGGATTTGATTTGTAGACCTCACGAGCCAGATATTTTAGATGCATCCATCGTTCAGGCTGTTTTTCAGCTGTTCCTTTGCCCTTTGTGGAGTCTTGTGGTTTGATATGCAAGTGTTTTTTTTAATTTGTTGCCGCAGAGTTTCACATGGTTTCTATTTATGCATTCCTTTACTTCTGTAATAACTTGCTCAAACGCTCGAAGACAGATTAACTCAGAGGGATTTCATGGGAATAAGCATTTTTTTTTACCCTACAAGATCGCTAAGGATTTACAAAAATTCAAGATCGAAGGGAGTATTAATGTTTTTAGTTTCTGACTTGTCTCGCTCTCGAACTTTTGACCACGTTAAACTTCTACAGTTTGAGGTCCATCTTACCTATGGGGATTTTTTTTTGGTTTCTTTTGTGGTTTTTCATCTGAAGCAACCTCGGTATACTTGTTAAAACTCTGCATCATACCCACATGTTAACTCCCAGTTTGGTCAGATCAATGGCCATGAGATAGTGAAACTCATGCGATTTCCTTGAATCTGTCTCGGATGTTTAGTCTAGGATTCTAGATTTTTTAGTTTCACTTCAGTTCCAAAATCTTTTCGAGTTAAAGTTATCCGTTAGCTTGTGGTTGGTTGAGATCGGCAGTGAATACTCAGAGGTTGTTTGATTTCTTCCTTTGAATCAAACTCTTGAATATATATATATATATATATTAAACTGTGTGTGTAATGGTGGAATAAAAACTATTTCATAAGTTGAATATTATATTGGTTATGTGTTAGTGGAATATAACCTATTTCATGAAGTTGAATTTTATATTGGTTACGCTTTATTTTATAAAGCATTGTTTTTTGTTTTATTTCGGCATGTATGTTCATTAAAATGAAATAGAAAAAAAAAATAGTGTGTCGATATATGATGGATTATGTTTGATGTTCATTAAAGTAATATTTTGTACCAGGTAAGGGATTAGGTTATATAAGTTTAAAATCTTTAGTATAAGGAAAATGTTATTATATTATTTATAAAATTAAAATGTTGTTTTTAATAATAATAATAATAATAAATAAGATTTTATTGGATATTATATATTGGGTAACTCACGCATTTAGATGTTATGTTGTTAGATATAAAGTGGAGGTTTTATCATAGTGGGTATTGGATTTTGTTTTTTGTGATATATATATTTTATTTATAAAAAAGAAAAAGAAAAAGAAAAATATTTATAAGGGTTGTTATCACAATTTATTTTTTCAAAGAAAATAAGGATATTGGAAATTCTGTAATAAGACATGTATTGGAAAGTGTATAAGGTTATTAGTTCTCATACCATGAAGGTTATAAATTATTGTATATACATATTATGTTGTGGAGGTTTATTTATGAAATGGATAGTATGAGTAATTAATGGGAGATTGTAAATTTCTTTTTCAGAATATAAAAAAAAAATTATATTAAAAAAAAAAAAACATTCCTTGGTATTATATTGAATAAAAGGTAATTGGTTACATCATCAAAGTTGTCAAGATCAATCAAGTAGTTTTTAACCACTATTCAGAATACATCAGCATCTATAACATAGCACAAAGATCACATACTGAGCCCGCTATTTTCCCCACCTGGGCTATATGTATCGCAAGGAGTTCTTCTCATAATACAACTGCATAACGATCAACCAAAAAATATCTCTAGAGAAGATAATAAGAGCCCTGAGGAATTATCTAAGACACGCTAGAGTCCTCTCAAATTGACCAAAGATAAGACTGATTAACATATTCCACAAAAAAAACTCCCCCAGGGGCCTAACTCAAATAAAGCAGGCCTAAAGCATATCAGAGCAAAGCTCTCAAAACAACTGGAGATTAACTTCCCCAAATAGTTCTCCTTTACAAATTTCGGTAAAGGTAAGATGGCTTGGAGCCATATGAAGCCCATCCTTAGATAATGTATCAACCCTCATATTATATTCCCTATAGACATGGCTAAAATCCATGAAAGTGAATGATGAAAAAATCTTTTTGGTGTTGACGCACCAAGCTTCTAGGTTCACTATAGCAAGAGTGAATTCTTCCTTTGCCCAATTTATAATCATAGAGGAGTCGCCAAAGACATGCAGATATAGTAATCCAATATCTTTGGTGATGAATAGTAAATCCTAGAGTGCCAGTAGCTCAGCTCTTTGACTTGGCTTCTTTCTTACAGAGGTTGCACCTATTAGGACCGAGCCAGCCCCGATTACAGATATTATCCCAAGTATTTATTTTCTTATAAAATGCCAACCAAGTGAAGCACTTCAATTTTTGCGGAATGTTAAAATTCCATACCTATGAGATAATACAATATGAAGGTGGAGACAAATAATCTGAGACAATGAGTTCATATGCTTTTTTGGCTGAGACCTTGCCTGAATCCTTATCATATAGCCAGAGAAGAGAGTCCTCATCACCCCTGATCTTGATTCCACCATGTGAAAGACCTTTAACAAAGGATGTCAATAGATCAGCTCATTCTCCCCCTAGGTCTAGATCAAAAGGCAAGTACCAACCATTATAACCTACATAGATTCCATCCAGTTTCTTAGCCTGGGCCAAACAAGTAATCCCATAGTCATCTAGGTAATCTCTAAGGTCCACCGAGAGTGTATAAAAAGTCTCCATACCTGCTATAGGATCTACACCGAGCCATATTTTCAATCCATCACCCACCTTCCAACCGAGCTTGCAAGTAATCCAAGCCGAAATTCTAACAAACCCATTCCAAAAATATGAAGTTCCATTAACAGTGAAGTTCTGAGCATGGATCCAGTCCTCCAAGGGTCTATCTTTTAAATATTTATGAGCAATGATTCGGCTCCAGATACCATTCCCCATCAACACCTGCCACAAACTCTTCAGTCTGAGAGACATCCCAAACCACTCTAGGTTCTTAATGTCCCAGCCACCATATTCAACAGGAGCAGAAATCGATTTCCAATTTGTCAAGTGAAATCGATAATGACCATCTATTTTCCCCCACAAGAAGTTAAAAATTAAACACCTCAGGGAATTCAGTATAGAGATGGGACATATTTCCATTGCAAATCATTATACCCCGAGCCTTGTAAGAACTAGTTTAATAAGAATTAATCTACCTCCAAGTGTGAGCAGTCTAAAAGTCCATCTTTTTATATTATTTTCAAACATCACCACCATCCATCGCCAATAAGATGCACAGTATCCTAGAGGTTTTAGACGATACCCCAAGTATTTCAACCCTGAGTTGATAAGAGCCATGATGTATGGGAGTAGCAGTGATATTTTCCTTCTATTCTCTTCATCCACATTTTGATACATAAATGAATATTTTTCCATACTGAGAGTCATACTGGTGGTTGAACAAAATAAGTCTAGAACTTCTTTATATGCACCCCATTCTTGGACAGTTCCCATCCCAAAAAGGATCACATCATCAACAAATAACAAGTGTGTTGTAGATAGGCTAGGAGAGAACTAGAACACTTTAATAAATCATTTTTGTTGTGCATCTATAATGAGTATATTGAGGCTCTCAATAATCAAAATGGATAATAAGGGTGATAAGGGACATCCTTGACAAATTCCCCTTGAGGCAGGGAAGAAATCTGAGGGAGTCCCATTTACTAAGACTGCAAAACAAGAGATAGTGACACATCCCATAATCGAGTTCACACCAATCAGAGGGATACCTATCTATAGGATCAAGATTCTCAGAAAGGTCCAATTGACCCTATCAAAGGCTTTGACTAAATCTAGCTTCAGCACTAGGAAATTTGAATTCTTAGCTTTGATAGAGTGTAAAACTTCCTGGGTAATTCCAACAGGTTCAGTGATCTGTCGATCCTTTAAAAAAACAAATTGTTGTGAATAAATGGCCCTATTCAGTATAGGTTTAAGGCGGAGTGCAACAATTTTAGAGATGACCTTATAAACAAGGTTACATAAGGAGATAGGGAGAAAATCAACAAAGGTAGAGGGATTTTCACACTTAGGAATCAGTGTAAAAAAAGTAGAGTTTCAGGATCTAGGAACAAATCCTTCTAATCTTTCTTGTTTTGTTGCAGAGGTAAGCTCCTCACCTATCAGGTCAAAAAAGGCCGGGAAGAAATTGATCGGCCATCCATCAGGCCCGGGGTTTTTATATTTCTTTAAGCCTTTAAGGGAAGCTTCTACTTCCTGAAGGGTAATAGGCTCTAGAAAATTTTCCACCTCCTCATCCTGAGAAAATGTCGGAAACAACCTAATTACCTTAAGTTGGTCAGCAATATTTGATGACTTATCATCCATAAATAAATTACTGAAATGTTGTTTTCCCAACTTCTTAAGGGACACATCATCAGATACTAGGTTACCATTTTTATCCTTAAGGGACCAAATAGCATTGGAGTTCCTTCTTGTTGAAGCATAATCATGAAAGAACTTAGTGTTGGAATCCCCTTCTTTTAACCAGAGAATTTTTCTCTTGAGTCTCTGTGTAGTAATCTCACGAGCCAAAAGATTACCTTTTTTGTCTTGAAGTTCCTTGATCTTGTTTGCATTGTCTTCTTTCAGAAGCCCAGAATCCATCAAAAGTATGTTAGTGATCTCATCATTTATATCCAGAAGCAATTGTTTCCTTTCACAATTTTTCTTCCTCTCCTAGCCTTTAACAGTACCTTTGAGTCTGCTCAACTTCCCTATGAGAGAATCCATAGGGTTTATATATCCAATAGCCAAGGGAGCCTTCCGGGAGGACCCAACAAGTGGGGCAAAGTCATCTTCCAGGAGCCATGCCTTATTAAATTTGAAGGGATAGCACTGAGGTACCAGTATTTGACCCCACTCCAGACAAATAGGGTAGTGGTCCGAAACATCTGAAGGAGTATCCCAATACCTGAAGAAAGCAATACTGGGGAGAAGATAAAAAATGATCAAGTCTTTTACTGATTCCCACATCCCCCACATGACCATTCCTCCAAGTGGGGCTAGGATATTTCATGCACAGATCAACCAAATTGTTGCTAGTAATCAATTGAGAGAAGTAGGAAGCCAAGGGATCATTTCTGGATTTTGTACCCCAGATATCATAGGAGATAGTAAAATTTAGGTCACCAGCCAAGAGTAGATTAGGTAAGGAAAGAAGGCTACCAGCCAAAATATTATCCCAAAAAATAGTTCTCTATGCATAAGGTCCATAGTAGTTAAATATCATGAGGATCTCAGAGATTCCTTTTATGCTCACTTTGAGAAAGATGCCAGCAAAGGAGGAGAAAGCTTTACAATGAACCAAGAGAGAATTCCAACCAGCAAGGAGTCCTTGAGAGAGTCCAGAGGCATCTACAACACATAACTCCACCTGACTTGAATCTAGAGAATAGAAGGAGGGATTGATAAGAATTACACATAGTCTCTTGTAACAGAATCATATCAGGATTTAAGTCAAAAAACAGAGAGATGAGGGATTTTTGTTTGGAAATCCCTCCAAAACCCTGAATATTCATGGATAAAATATTCATGGAGAACCCAACACCTCAAGTGTTCTTTCTCTAAGTACCTGTGATGAGGAGGGACATGATCGAGACTGTCTAGCTGCACTCTTTAATCTGGTAGAGAGAGGAGTGTAGAATCCCAAATTCCTAGTCTTCTTAGAAGGGGGCTCAAAAGGGTGCTTCTTAGCCTTATAGATCGTTACATTTCTAAAACGAATGGAATCCAGAGGGAGTGTGGAAGGTGATATAGGGTCTTTATTAGAGAATATAGAGAGGCAATTTAGGAGTGAGGGGTCCAGGAAATCAGGTTCATATCGAGGACTTGAGGGTTGTAAGTTGGCAGGTGACAAAAATGTAGTAGGTGAGGTTGAAGGAGAAGAGGTTGAGTAAGTAGGGAGGGAGGGATAGTGCTCCAGAGTGAAGGGGGGAGGACCCATATCAGGATGTGCAGTAGCTAGGGTTTGTGGAGCAAGGGATGGAGTAACAAAAGCCAACAGATGAGAGAGACGAGCACAAACTTCAATATCTTCTGTGTATTCAAGTTCTCCCTTATACAACCCTTCATAAGGTGTAGGTGAGGAGGATACATAAATCGCTTCAGGAATGGGTTCCGAAGGCTCTCCAGGGGAGAAACAACCTTCATGAGAGGGGGAAACAAATCCAGAGCTAATATCAAACCCCTTCTCTGTCAAACAGCCCCTACAAAGAAGAGTGCAAGAGCTGTGTAGATGACCGGCCTCATGACAGTAGTTACACCTCAAAGGCATGTTTAGGTAATCAAGTTTCTAGGTAATAATCCTGTCCCCACAGACAATGTCAATCTCAAGAAGAAGACCCTTAGAAATATCCAGTTCTACCAACACCTTAGCTACCCTCTTTTCAAAGATCAAGTGAAAATCCTTTTCTAGTGCAACAAAGCGCCCGATTGAGTTTTCCAATACAGTAAGGATATCTTTATTCCACAGGGGGAAGGGTAAGGCTAGTAAAAGAACCCAAACGTGATGGATAGTGGCCCTTTCTGTGAGGGGATCAAAACCTGAATTCCAATGGTGCAATACCATGGAGCCCTACTATATGGTTCAAAGAACCCCTAAGATGCGAGTAGCATTTATCTCTTGAATAAATACGATGACCAGCCAATTATTAGAAAGAAGGATGATTGTGGGTACATAGTGGATGATGGGTTTCCAATGGGTGGTCGCCCACTCCACCCACTCTTCCTTGGACATAGAAGCATACTTTAATCTCCCAATGAGAGCTCTGCGGAATAAGGTTTCTACCTTGTCTAAGAATACGTCATGAACCAAGACAAATCTATGCTTCTCCTCCAGTGCCTTAAGGGCCTTTTCTTTCTGGTGAGCGCGACCTAAGAGAAGGGAGCAAGAAAATTTGGAGCTCACGCCACCCATAGATAGAGAAATAGGGTTACCACAAGAAGAAATAACTTGAACCCATAGTCGACACAACCAGGGTTGCTATCTGGCAACATAGCCAACAAGATAGACCCTGTCCCAAGTTCAACATAGTACACTCGATACCCAGATACCTGAGAATGCGGGACCCCCACTAGATCTTAACCCAGTTTTAGACACAACCAGGGAGGGTGACAACAACAAAGGAAAGAAGAGACGGCTTTCATCCAAGCTTCCAGCAGTTAACGACAAGTTTCACCGATAACCCACAAACTCGACAGAGCTTAACACACTTCTCACTTTTTGAACATGGTTGGTACTAACTCTCTGGGGAGAGAGTGAAATCCATGTGGGGTGGATGGCATTTTAAAATACCCATAAACCCCTAGTAGTGGAGTTTATACCAGCCCCAAGACCAAGAACTTAAAAACTATAATTAAAACAGTAATGTTGGAGAAAACTTGGTCATTGCAGAGATGTGGGTCTTGTGATCATGTCCGTCTTCGCTGAAGTCAACCAGAGAACGCAAAAACCCATAAAATCTGAAAACAAAACAATAATGAGGCCCCCAACGCAAACCATGAAAGTCACCACCAAACAGTTCGAGGTGACATATTCAAGTCCCGGTCGAAAAAGTTGGTCATGTACAATGCAAAATCAAGGAGAAACAACGTGCATGGTGAAGCCCCTAGGGTGGTAGTCAGTCCAAGTGATAAAACTACCCTCAATACCAGCAAACTCACTGCTACCAGCACGGTATCCAGCCAAACAAAAACCCAAATAAAAAAATTTGTGAATACACAAAGTACAGACACGAGAGTAGCCAGCGCTACAGAGAACCCGAACATCCGCCAAACCCTAAACTCTGAAAACCCTAGAAACCCTCTGAAGAGCATTGATTATGAGTTTTAAAAAATCTATTATTACTACGGGCTTGGAGTGTATTATTGGAAATAGGAGGAAGTGAATTATTATTCTTATTATGGGAAGGATGACTTTAGGGGCATTGAAAAGGCCAACCATCTACCCTCTTCTCTAGCTTGATTTTGATTCAATTTCTTCGTCACAACAAAGTAGAACCCCGCCACCCCCACCATTTTCTAATGGGAGATTGTAATTTGACATGATACACCATTTTCAAACTCCATTATCTATATATATATATATATATATATATATATATAACGGAGTTTGATTACAAAAAGTGTATCATGTCAAATGGGAGATTGTAATTTGACATGATACACTTTTTGTAATCAAACTCCGTTATATATATATATATATTATGCATGGCTGAATACTTAGGAGATGTTATGCTCTCCTTGTTTACATAAACATTTGGGATGAGTTAATAATATATGTATGAATATTGTGATTGTTTATGAAATAAATGAAGTGGGTATAAATTGTAAATTTCTCTTATGTTAAAATGTGGTTATTTAAGCTAAGATGGGAGGTTGTTTATATTTTTATTATTATTATGATAAAGTGCAGATTAAGATTAAGATCAATTATTGACAAAAGATTTATTAAGTTGGTGTTTTGACATTATAAGGATATGATATTAAGGGTTGTGACATTGAGTTGCAAAGCTTAAAATTGGGTTTGTTAGATAAATGCAAAATGTATTTTATAAGTTGTGTATATATTGGAGAGATCACAATGGATATATATATTAGATATATAGGTATAATATTTGTTACATTCTTTCTTGGAAAGTATTATAAATTAAGAATCTTATCCTTTGAAAATAATTGTAATTTACATATACTTTTTTCATAATGAAAATAATGAAAAATATATTTTATTCACATTGAAAATGTTAGTAATGTGTATATTTTATTGGTGTGGAAAAGCATGGCAAAAGGAATAACATTTTATGGATATCTTAACATTTGTACTTATATATATATATTTTATAGAAAATAGAAGAATTATAAATCTGATATGTACATTATATGCATATTGCATATAGTAGAAGAAGTCATATGTCTTACACATGCTTTAGATAACACACTTATATTATTTTTTTTTGAAAGAATCTGTCATATATGTTTTATAAACATATGGTGAAATTGCATTTTAGGTAGCTTGCATATGTTAAAAGGACTACATTTTATACATCTTACGTGTATTGGAAGAATGGTATGTCATAGGCTTAGGAAGGTTACTTTTAAGTATATCTTAAATGGATCATAAATATCTCATTCTTTTAATTGATAAGATTAAAAGGGTCCCATCATTTATGTGCGATTTGGAATCTGAATGGTGTTAGGTAATTTCTAATTTAAACTACTTTAGAGTCATGGTATTCTATGAACTTAATTATGTTATTTTAGTATAAACACAAAAGGAAATTATTATACTTATAGAAGTTGAAGAATGTATTGGGATATACATTTTATATGTTTCTATAAAATAGGAAAAGTTGTAATTTATAGGGTCCAACAATTACATAGATTTTAAAAGAATTTTTAGGGATCTCATCAATGCATTTAGTAAAATCTAAGGTTACATCATGTATAACTTGAATGAAAACATTAAATTAAGTTCAACTTAAGATTAAATGTATTTGTCATAGAGGAATGAGAATATATTTCATCTCACGTAAGACTTCATATTTAAAGCATATTGATGTTGGAAAGAAAAGAGTATACATATATATATATAGTTGTTGTCTTGAGGAATAACTATTTTTAATAGAGAAAAGAGGGGCAGACCTCATATTGAAGGCAAGGTTCTAGTAATCAAGATGTGAATGATATTGATAAAGGTGCTTTAGATTGAAATTGTAATGTGGTTCCATATAATACAAATTTATGTGAATGTGTCAAGGATAGATAATGAAGGGTTTACATATATATATCATGTTGAGCTAGGTTAAGATGTATGGAATATGTTATCAAGAAGGAAGAGTTATACACCAATGTCCATACTTATATTTCTATTTGAATTAACCAAATGTGTATAGATAGCTGATAAAGATACAAATGATTCAAATATTTGTACTATGGAAATAGTAAAATAAATTTGAAAAGAATTGAGATCTATAAAGAATACAATTTTTTTTTTGTATTGAAAAGAATTGCATATTTTATACGTAGTTTATCGATATTAAAAAGAAATGTAAATTTTATCCATATTTTAGGAAGGAAATTTATATACAACCTGTTTATTTTGAATGAAGTGATTTTATATAGTCTTGGCATATTTAAAGGAAATTTTATTCCTATTGAAAGAATTGATAATTATTTAACTTATTTATATTGAAAGGAGTTTCAAATTATATAATTCCTCCACGTTGAAAGGAAATGTAAATTTTATCCACATTTGAGAGAATTTTAATATATATACATGCAAATAATGTATGTTAAGGATGTGGAGCCGAAGGATGGACATAGACATTTCAAATAAAAATTATAAAACCATTTAATTTCTTTATATCGATTTGGTACATCAAATCACATAAAGTTTAGCATATCCATTTGATTAGTAAATGCTCACATTAGATAAATGAAAGATGGATAAATGGTGAAAAACATTTTTATGCATGGATAAATAATTATACTCTAGGTATATTATGGATATTGAAAAGTAGATATAAAGCGATGTAGATACATTTAGTTGAAAGGTGAAATTATCGTTAAATGTAATTTAAAAAAAATGAATGCATGATTAACTAAGTTGTAGTTGGAACCTATAATGTATTGAAGAAAAGATAATAAGCATGTTCCTGATATTTGTAAGATGTCGATATATGCTTGTGGTGATATGTAAAATGTTTAGAATCTTAATATAATGATTGACATGTTTATATTCTTGTATGTGGAAGAGTAAAAAGGATGGTTACAAGAAAACATGTATGAATTGAAGCATGCTTGATTGCACTATGCTATAAAGATTGTCAACGAAGTGCAACCAAATTTAAAAGTTGCTCAAAATCAGTAGAAAAGTTATACAAATTTAAAAAGAACTCCAAGAGAGTTCAACATTGGTAATCATGTATATCTAAAGGTAAAGTCAAAGGAAAATACTTTTGAGTTTGGGAAGATGTTCCAAGCTAGCACCCAGGTATTGTGGACCTTTCAAAGTGTTAGCTAAGATAGGGTCAATAACCTATCATCTTTCTCTTTCCCCTAATATAGAAGTACACGATGTATTTCATGTTTGATATATATATATGATGATGATGATACTCATATAATTGACTGGAATGTGATTCATGTAGAACCTGAGGGCGAGTCCAAACTGAACCTTTCCGCATCCTATACAGGAAGAAACATATGCTATGGAATCAATCCATCGTTCAAATAAAAGTGCAATAGAAGCACTTCATCCCTGAAGAGGCAACTTGGGAAATTGAGGATAAAATGCGAGAAGCATATTCCTCCACGTTCCGTAATGAGAAAGAAAGATCAGAATAAAAGAACAACGAGGACAGTGTTAATAATAAGGGGGGAAGTAATGTAATATTCCCAAGACAATATTATTTTATTTAATATGTGTGAAAATAATTTTGAAAACAATTATTTTTGTAAGAGCTAATTAAAAAACTCAAAAATACTCACAAGAGGTGTGAGTGACATTTTGCACAACAAACTATTATTTTATTATAAATAAAAGGAAAAGACGCTTGAAGAATCTAGTTATATGAGGGGACACCACTATGGCACAAGAGAACATGTGTAAGCAAGCAAGAGAGATATTTACCAATCAAATCCAATATAAAACTCAACAACTAGACAAGATCCTAAATCATAGGGATTTATGGATTGATTGGAGATTTGATTGGGATGGAATAAGACCTGGTCAAAAGCTATATATATTGGTGCACTGGGATAGCATGGGACGTCATTTTGTGCATGGAGAAACTTTGTTATGAATGCATGTGTTGAGTGTTTCTCCCGTTTCATAAGTCCATCACTTAGCTTGTTACAGACTCAGAGAGAGAGTGCCGCGTAGAATATTTCTTGTTGTAGCTTGTTACGGAATATGAAGTCCCATGCAGAAGCTTTCTTACGGTATCTTGTTACGGACTCTGAGAAAAAGTGCCACGTGGAAGTTTAATGGTTGTTCTAGTGTGCATGGTGGTGATCCAGCTCGAGGGTGGAGTTGGGATCGTAGTGATTTTTGTGACATTCTCCTATGGTTGGGAGGAACTGATTCTCCAAGCATTTTTCCAGCATCGTCTTCAAGTAGGTGACTCTAACCTCCCTTATAATTGTTGTGTTTTCTTTTATTTTGCAAAAATTTCTGGTGTATTGTTTTGGGGTTGTTACACTAAGGTAGTGATGGCATGGCATGGCATATTTGAGGACGTGGCATGACACATATGATGACATGGAATATGATGGTGTCCTAATGATGATGTCATAAAAGTTCATTTATAACAAATGCAATGGATAAGATGGAGGATGTGGCATGACACAAATGATAACATGGAATATGATGGTGTCATAATGATGATGTCATAAAAGTTCATTTATAACAAATGAAATGGATGAGATGGACATGGATGATAAGACAACATGAATGACTAATTTGAAGAATTCCAAGACAGTGTCAACAGTATGATGTAAACAATAGTTAATGAAATAAAGAACAGAGGTTGAGTGGAAGTAGAGATGCAATATGAATGACAAAGATGGTTAGACAAATGAAGAAGTGGAACTGCAGAAGAGTGAAATGAATGGGAGATAGAGTATATGTAACAATCGAAGAACATAGAAACTATATCTGCGGGAGTGTTTATAAATTCCTTATAATCAGTAGCATGATGAAATTCTCTGTGTATATAAATCTTCAAAACTGTTAGAAACAACCGCAGAGGATTTTCACAAAGAAATCATGCAGATCCGCAAAGTCATGGTGAGATCCGCATTCGATCTAAAATCAATCGTCAGGAAACATCTCGCACGAGATGGGGTGATTAAGGATTAGTTCCGCAACAATCAAGATCGGATGACTTATATTAGTCCCCCACTAGATTCGACAGTTAAGAATTAATTTCGATAGTTAGGTAGAAAATCCAAATTTCTGCAAAAGATCCAGATCTGACAACTGAGATTAGTTTCGCTAAAATAGGTCGATGGTGCAGAAGACAAAATGCCAAAAGGGAATTGTATAAATAACGTTTAAATATTCTATGAACCCGCAATCCACAACGCAACCCGTAATACAAAAGATCAAAGGTTGGGAAAGATTTCGCAAAAGATCGACGACGCCAAAGAAAAATTGTGGAAAGAAGCTTGCGGAAAGGAGCTTGCAGAAAGTTGAGATACGATTTGAGGAAATGTTACATTTTCGCATCCCGCAATCCGCATCTTATCTCAGATCAATGGTAATGGAAGAGCCTATAGGAGATCAACGGTGTGGAATGATTGGTGTGGAAAGGTAACTGTGGAAATCGTGAAAAGACATTTTGGAAAAGTCACAAACCCGCATTGTGCAATACGCATCTTACCTCATATCAATGGTCAGAAAAACACCCAACGAAGATCAACGATGGGGAATAGTTGATGAGGAAACCATGGTGCGGAAATACGATTTCAAGGGGGAAATCTATGTGCTAGATCGACGGACTGGAGAGACTCAAAATTAGATCAACAACCTGGATTGATTTTGGAGAAGGATATTGTGGAAGCACTAGAAAACGTTAAGCTGAGCCGTGGAAATCAATTCTAAGGTGCATCCATAAATGGTAAAGAAGAATGTCCAACATGAAACTCATAGATGGAAGGTGAAGCCCATGTTTTGTGAGAGAAATGTGTACATATGAGCCTGTGATGAGGATAGCCCATAGAGAGCTCACACAGGAGGAAAAGAAGCCCACATGTGTGAGAAAAAGAGAAGCCCGAAGGTCTGAAGATAGAGTATTCTAGATGATAGAGGAGAGGAAGTCCAAAGGCATTAGTTTGACGAATCCTGCGATCAGAGAAGAAGGGATTTCGTAGACCAGAAGTGATCAAGAAGTTTTTAATTAATTATTTAATTAAAAATTGTTAATCACATATTGTTGAAAAGGTGTGACTATCAGATTTGAAAGGGCATGATTGTGAAAGGGTATGTTTCCAAAATAAAGAGATGCATCCGTATGAAACATGAAAGTACTTATACACTAAGGTATGAGTGAGAGAAGGGTCTTGGAGTCTACATCAGAAAATTAGAAACAGAGACCAGTGGGTGAGACAGAGAATGGAGGGAAAAGAAATCTATCATATTACAAAAAACATATAAGGGTGGCAGGGTGGTGCTAGGGCAATCAACAGGCCTGTAGGGGGATTGTTTCCTCCTTCTAGCAGAAGCTGGTAAATAGGGTATAGGAGCATCATGTTAGTCATAGCCGATAAAACAGGGTGCCGTAGAATCCTTTCAGTAGCAGTTGATAAACCAAGGGGTTGTAGCCTCCTTCCAATGGTATCTGGTAAATAGGGTGTCGTAGCATCCTTTAAATAATAGCTGATAAACCAAGGGGTCGTAGCCTCCTTCCAGTAGTTGCTGGTAAATAGGGTGTAATACCATCATTGTCTGTAGTAACAGGCAAAAGTATTTGCAAATAAAAAATTTGCAGTAATAAGACGTATTGGTGGTTTACCCTATTGAAATTCCACGTTAAAATTGTGTTCTGTGTATTCTTTTTGTCATGTGTATTTAATGATAAATTTAAAAAGTGGTTAAATTAGTAAAAGGATAACAATACTGATTCACCCCTCTTCTCAGTATTGACCAATAAAAAAACAATATTAACCAAGTAGACACCTCAAATAGTTTGGCATAATGGATTGGGGTGTTTAGGGACCTAAAGGAGTCTCATCAATAAGGTAATACCCCCATTACTACATGATTCCCAATTAGGAAGGGAGCGACCCAAATAATTTAGTCAAAGATTCAAACATAGAAAAACATGTGACAAGGGATTCTTCTTTTAGAAAATGACGTATCAATGAAATGATTATATCCATAATATTCAATGATGTGATATAATTTGAATACTATTATTATGAAATTTTGTATAAGGATAAAGAGGGGATATGCTTGATAAAATAGAAGGAATGAACACGTTTCAAATTCTGGAATTGTAGAACCTATAGTACTCTCTTTTTGAGACATTAATGAAAGATCTCTAATTTAATTCATGTTGTTGATTAGTTCATGTTCTTGAGGATAAATTATGATAAGGAATCCCCCACTTCAACACTGAAGTAATGCTACTTTCGTTGCTTTACTTTAATTTGTGTTATCGTTGAATGTATTTTATGTCCAATATAAGTTTGTTACATTGTTTCATTTTCCTTATGTGAATGCGACATTTCATTATTAACTTTTCAATCATCTTTTTCAATTAATATATATGATTGTTTATTACAAATTTTTAGTATGGGTGTATTCTAAAACTGATATGGTGCAGGTTATGGGCCAGACTTGAAATAGATCTGTGTTTTAAAGAACTGTGATTGAATTAGATCTCTGTTTTAAAGAACCATGATTGAATTAATATATTTATCTACTTCAGCAACTGAGATACAATTTGTGTCACTTACCTTACTGTCAGTATAATATTGACAATGCAATCACAATAATTATAGAAATCAGTGAATAGATTTATTTCCAAGGAAGTTCATACTGTATAGGATTTTAATAAGTTTAAGTTATAAATGAGTATGACCATGTGAAAGTATTTTTGAGTGTTTTTGTGCATTTGTTTTGTTCTTAATATTCTGTATGTATGAGTGTGATTACCTCATGCTTGACCAATTTAGTTGTTTTAACACACTAGGTTAGTTGTGCACATTTAGCATTTCCTTTGAACTATTTCTTTATTTTATAAGCTCCGAAAAATTATCTCAGAAAGACCCTTTGTGAGTACCTGGATAGTACATGTGGAGAAAGTGATTCTAAGAAGAGCGAATGATTGACTCCGCCCATATCCAAGACCAATCCCCACCTACTAGGAAAGGTCCAAGAAGAGAAATTAGTCCTTTAAATGTTTTATTGATCTTGTTTTCTTTGGTTTTCAATTAGATAGGGTTAGTTAATATTTTATCCTGCAAATACTGTCCATGTACCTCGAAAGCTTATGAGCCTCGGTTTGACATTAAAATGTAGGGAAATTAAAAGCATATAATTTACCCGGTAGGTTGCTTTTGAAAGCACCTTAAAAAAAATCTTATATCCTTTGAATGAATCGATTCATTGTTGCATCTTTGACCTTTTATATTGAAAAAACCAAAAAAAAATTCATATGGGTTTGAATGAATAAATTTTCACTAAGGGGTACTCCTAAAGAGCAAATCTTGAACGTTGTAATTAGTCTTTAATTGTGAGGTTTTCTTGAGATAAATATTGACCCCCCCTAGATAATTTTAAATTTTATAACCATTTTTCTTTAGCCATAACTATGGTATGTTGATGAGCCAAGAGAGTTGAGGAAAATATTGCCTTATTTTGGGCTATCCATATCTTTTGACAAACAAACTTTGGGAGGGGAAGCCAAAACATTTTCAAAATTGGTTTAGTATGAAAATATAATGGGAAATAATAATGCTAATGAGAGAGCATCTCAATCCATTGCATTGGAGGAATAAGTTTTCACCCAATTCTTGTAAATCCTCTTCCAAAAAAACCTATTCATATGTACATTCCAGAAACAAATGACTAGTTTCTTCCTTCTCATTGAGATAGAGCACAGATCTTAATGAGCTCAATTGGGTTAGCTCAAGTGGTTGGGAGTTGTGAGTTGTAAGCAGAAGTTCTCGAGGTCAAATCCCTGGGTTTCTATGTATATATATAAGGGCCTCACTTGATTTCCCCATCGGGTTAGTCTCGGTAATCAGAGTTGATAGGGTGAGGCCCCTTCAAGTGCCCCCCAGAGAATTCTTACCTCGGACATAAAAACTCCTCTACGGGGTTGTGAACCACATTGAAGAAAAAACACACATATTAATGGCTTGAAATAATGACACTTCCTTATATAGCCATCATTAATATCTTACCATGTGCTAGAAAGCAACAAAATGCATTCGATTTTGAAAGAAAATCAATATGCCATATTTTCCACCACAATTTGGATTTAGGAAACTTAGGGAGTTTATGCACCAACAGTAGCGAGGTTCTCTATAACCCAGTATGGAGAATATGTTAACATTGTGTAACATTATGTAACATAAATTCCCCATTTAAAAATTAAATAAAAATGTAAATGACGTTGACCTAAATAAATAAAATTTAACTATATAGATTTCATCTTAAACCTAGATAAACCAAGCATCGAGAGGGATCAAATATCTTGAGGTGTAAATTTTTCTTAATGTGCACAAAATTTAAGATAAAAAATTAAAACCTTAAGAAATTGGATCCCTCTCGGTGCTTGATAGATCCGGATTTAAGATGTATCTATGTCGGTTTAAGTAAGTGATGGTACCCACTTTTGATTATGTGAATTATTTCCTCCTACATATTTATAATTCATTTAAACATGAGTTATTCCTTGAATATTAACTAGAAGGGAATCATATTAGAATTGGAGATCAATAGGTATATCAAACTGATGGCAATTGTGTCGTTTTCTTGGAGGAGACTATTCAAATATATCAAACATAGTTATAATTTCTCTGTTCATTAGCAATGTTTGTATCTTAGCAAAGGATAGAATAAATCCTAAAGGGGCTATTAGAATATTGTGAATATGCATAACATACAACAATACATTTACACAAACATGTAAATCAATAAAACATATATACTAGTCTATCCTTTTATCCATACAAGCAACAATAATCATGTAAGAAATTCAAGACAAGAGAAAAAGAGAGAAATACACAAAATATATGTGGTAAAAACCCAAATGGGAAAACATCCCTAGGAATGTTTTTCCTTGTTTATTCTTCATAAATATTCAATATTACAAGATAGCCCCACCCCATATATGCTTCAGAACTTTACAATAGAATTACAATGCAATCCACAAGATACATTCCCAAAGGCTCTCCATCACCTCTATTATATACCAAGATATATGCAATGAATGCATCCCAAAATACATGTTGGATAAATGTTTTTACACCTCTTTATGTAATGACCGGTAATAGAATAATATTTCTCCATGATGCATGTGAGACCACTCCTTTTACTTAAGATTAGAGTTATTTATCCTTCCCATGCTAGATAAGACATCTTATGATATCATAATAGGCATCACACCTAATTTGGGTCTTCTCAATGAGATGGGTTTCCCTAACCCTAAATAATTTAAGGAATTATGTTGATGCTTACCACAGACTTAAAATATTTGAGAAATTTGAGAACAAATCAATGGAGAAATATCCCATTAAGAACTTGAATTTTCCTTGCATTTACCTGTCTTCCTAGAGCTTATATGGAATCATCTAAAATATGTTTTTATCTATGACCTTTCATCATGGAGACCTGACCCCAAAAAAGTGCACCATCAACAAATTGGGAATGATTGATATATTTTAATCCTCTATCTTTTCAAATTTAGAATGCCATTGATATTACCTTCCAACATTTATTTGCTCAATTCCTGATAAGTGATTTTACTTCAATGATTTAAAGAAATGGAAAAAGAGGAATCCATGACATATACACCTATAGTTGATATCCCATTAACTATATTCTTTATCCATTGTATCCTTATACAAGCTCCCACCCAACAAACGAAATGTTGGTAAAAACGAAACTTTTACAAAAAATAAAAATAAAACTATACCTTGTTCTATGAAATTTGTTGGCAAGATCAATATTAATGAGCATACCTTTGTCCCATACCTTTGTCCCATCTCTTGCCATTCAAAGATATAAATTATTAGGATAAGATGATGTTATCAAATATATTCCTCTTCTCCATGAACCATCCTTGATTATCAGAGATAATTTTTGCAAGTAGTACTTTAACCGTAGCATCCAAAAATCTGTGTGAGAGTTTTATATGCAGAGTTAGATAAAAATATAGGCTGAAATGGACAAAATTAAGTGGGTTTTATTTCTTCGGGAATTATATTTATGAAGGAGGAGTTTGTATTCCCCATACTATATCTTCCCCCCATTATCCAATTAAGCATGTATATGAGGTCCTTTGGATAATTTCCCAAGATGCCCTAAAAGATGAACACAAAATCCATACGGGACTTGGGCTTTGCCATGTTCCAACCTTTATACAACCTCTATCTCCTTTTTTTTGATATTTTATTTTCCAAAAGCATATTGTCCTCCTAACTTATTATATAATAAATGTTACAAAGCGTTCTTTCCTTTTCACCAGGGTTGCCACATCCTAGTTATTTGTATATATCTCTAAAATGTTGAAAGGATTCTTCTTGTAGGGCCTTGAAACGTATTATTTGATTTCCTTCTAAATCTTGTATTTCTTTAATGTAGTATTTCTAAAGCTTCTTGAATCGGGACACCACATTTCCTCCTCTACTATATTAATTTTGTGGATATCTATGTTGAGCCGTTGTTCGGATTCTTCTTGAAGGGCCTTGAAACGTATTATTTGATTTCCTTCTAAACCTTGTATTTCTTTAATGTAGTATTTCTAAAGCTTCTTGAATCGGGACACCACATTTCCTCCTCTACTATATTAATTTTGTGGATATCTATGTTGAGCCCTTGTTCTTCATTCAACAGTTCCCTAATAATTTCTTGTTTCTCCATCCTCTCCTAAAGGCTCCCCAACATTACTTGTAACTATTTATTTTCTTCCCAAGGATTTTTGAAATGTATCATTTCCCACTACTTAAAGAGCCATTTTTACTATTCTTAGCTTAGATCCCCATACAAAGGATTATGATATGAAACTATCAATGGAATGATTCTATAAGCCATTATATTACCATCGAGGAGGAATTTGTTCAACCAAGACACTATATGACTTAGTCCTATTCTCTTATTTGACAAATTATATGAGCCCTTTATTGTTGAAATGTCAATGGGATGCTTGTTTGATACGAGATCATCCATATTCACCCCAAATTGAGCCCTTATTAAACCTTTTCCTCTTCTCTTCTTTTGGTTGAGTGTGGAATTAAACCACATTTATTCTAAGTGTAAACCCTTTTTCCTTTAAAATGGACAGAGATATGAAAAATTTTACCATGTCCATCTAAAGATCAATAAGTCCATAAGAATTGCATATTATTATAAGTTCTTTATTCTAAATCTTCTCAAGACAACCATTAACCAATGATGTGTTTCCTTATATTCCATTTTTCTTTATATTGTTGAATCTTGAAATGTCACAAGATCTCCCAAGGCCCCTCTTGCACTTACCTCTTCTCCTCCTTGGAGTTGTCGTACTTTTGAGGAAATTCTAATAGCGTCTTCCATCCTCTTTTGGTCTCTTGTATGAGAAAAGGGGAAACCTTTTCCACCTTGAGATCTCCATTTATTACTTCCCATTATATTTTATTCCCCAACCCTCTGCAATTTTAGGAAACAATTTTCATTATCCACTAAAATGGGGTAGAATTTTTACTTCTTCATATGCAATCTTCCTCTTGTCAAGGGTATTTTGAGGATAATTCTTGAATGTTTTTTTAGAGTTGTTTGAAGAACTAAACCATTCCCTTTCGATGTTATCTCCTCTCTTTTTATTTATTAGTTTTTCTTTTAGATTTCCTTGAAGAGTTCATTTCCTCTTCAAACGTGTCAACGTATTCTTCTATTTGTTACTTGTATTTCCCTCTTGTAATGGTGGAACTTGTGTTGGATGCCACTTTCACCTATGTGGAAACCACCTTTATGATAGTCTTAGGTGGTAACCGAGATCAATTTCCTCTATGAGAAAAATATTCTAGAACAAGATGATTATTCTTCTTGGATAAAATACCTTGAGATGACTATGAGGCTTCATGCACCTATGTGACATTTTCCTTTTCTTGTTGAACTTAAGATAGTATCTGGAATTTGATTCAATTGAGGAATGGATTGTGAAAATATAGGGGAATTGAATGACTTGTGTTTCCAATGAGTTTTCCTTTCTTTTTGACCTATTTCCATTTTCCTTTTTTCATGGGTGTTGATTGTTAAATGAGAGCTTTGGGGTAGTTTTAAGAAAAATTGCATCATTCATGGTAACTCTTACATTCAAAAGGAGTTTGTTCATATTTCAAATTTTGTGTATGTGTCCATCCATCCATTGCGAGTTTATTGGCCTTTATATTACATTTTCTAAATCCACCTCAATAAATATCCTATCATAGGTTAACATTGGATGTTTTGTCTTTGATATATCTATATGAACCCTAATATATTACCAGTTGTTCTAGGTAATCATTATTCCAACAACGCAATAGGAGGCGTGGGAGGAAAATGCACACATTAAATATATACAAAATTTTTATCTAGTTCAAAGGCCAATGCCCATATATTCAAGTACATTCCCCTTATCCTCGTGAAGTAATGACCACTCCTAAAAATGATATATGTGTCTTCATTTCTTTCAAAGAAAAAAAACCTTCCACAAATATTTTGAGTTAGTTATCCTTCAATGAGAGACTTCTAGTACATGGTTATCCATATTTCCATTTCCTTGGGGTATTGACACAAGCCAATAAATTGACCTACAAGATCCCTTTCATCACAACCTTATGACAAGAATCAAGTGAATAATACTTGACCTCGAGATTGAGGAAATCTTAACAAAATTTTACGAGGTATAAGGATTTGCACAGGGTGGATGAGAAGTGACCAAATATTTGAATTCCTTAGTATATGAAGGAAGAAAATTCTCTCCCATATTCAAGTATTATAGATATGAGATGAAGGTGGATTTTGGGGAAGATACAAGGGTTTCAAGAAAACATCACCTCCAATTGTAGAGATTCAAATCTACTATATTTATTATAATGCTTCACTTGAGAATTTCCAACAATTCTTTTCAAAATATCTTGGATATTTAGATACGTCTAGATTTAGATATTCCCCAAAAGAATTATTTTTCCTCTCTTGGGGATGAAGTCTCACAAACAAAAAATCCTTTGTTGCACCCTCCATGGATTTTATCCTCATTTCCTCTGCTAATAAGGATGCAGCTACATCCTCAAACTTTAATGAGGATTGAGTTGTACAACCAAATGCTACAACCATATTATCCCAGTAGTCTACAAAAAAATATAACAAGGTAATGCACTTATATTCTTCCTCCATCTTACTATCAACATAGACAAATTGACCTACCAAAGCACCAAAGGAATTTATATAATGATACAACTTCTTTTGAATAAATAAATTGTTTACCAAGGACTCATATTGATACAAATTCCCCAACTTATCCCACATCTTCTTTGTGATGTTTCAATGGAGATGTTAAAGAACACTTAATCAAAGTCAAATTTTTCTTCTTTCTTTTCTTTTCACCTTTTCCCAATATTGTTTTGACATACAAGATGGTTTTGTACCTGGATCCATGAAATCCACTATTCTAGATATTTACAATATTCCATATTTGAATTCCATAACTAAGAGCTATAGTATTTAAAATTGTTTATTTCCATTCTTTAGGCATTCATCATTCTATTCACAAGATTCATTTCACAAGGCTCCAACTCAAGCACAAGTTTGTCATAAACCCAAGATATTGTTGCTCTTCATGAAATGAGTTAAACCCTAGAAACAACGCATCCCCATGAATCCATAACCTATCTATGATAATATTTGAAGAGTTTTATAAACATATATAAGAAAAATAATACCAAACAAAATCCAAATCATAAGAAATAGCAATGGTTCATTGACATAGTACACAAATATTTACTCTAAAAAAACAAGAAAAACCAACCTAATTGAGACTTGCTCTTCTCTCTATCTCATTGTATAATTTTCATTGTTTATAATACAATATTATATCACACAAATCATAATCTATTAACCCATATCATATTAAAACCATAATTCCTTAACTATAAATAGTTTACAATGGGAGGAAAATTCACTAACCAAATAAATAAAAGGGGACAAAAATTGGACCCAAAATTTTCCTTGGGGAATCCACCCCCAGATCTTCTCTACTATAGGAATCTACAAATATTAATATTACAAAACATGCTCAACAAATCATTTTTTTTACAAATATAGGGTTACATTGTATGTTCTTGGCTCTTTGGTACATTCAACATGTTACATAGCTAAGGTCTTATTCAACATCCTCTCTATTTTCTAAAAGATCCTTTATGAGTGAATTTAGAAGAATATATAGGTAATGTTGGGGTAAAGGGGAGGGCAAGAATCCTTTCCCTTTCATTTCCCTTTCTTTGATGTCCTTTCTCTTATTTCATCCTTTCCTAATTTAATTATATTTTTTACTTATTTTCTTTCAGTTAATTCCATAATGCTTGTATTTTGTTTTTTTTTCTCTTTCAACTCTCATTAATACTTAATTGCTTGTGTGTACTGAGTTGTATCATTCTTTCATTGCTTTTCTTTCTATATATTTCATATAGCACTCCCCATTGATAGGATTTTGGTCTCCAAAAATTTCTAAGGAAACCAATCTTTGGATTAACATGCATCATGTCCAGTTCTCTAGAACATGGTTCTCAAATCCAACTCTTAAATACATCTCCAACTCTAGATTTGGTTCTAACTCTCCACTTTGGATTTTGGTTCTTCTTTTGAATACAACTTTGGCTCTGGTTTCTTCTTCACTTGTTCTAGAAGTACATAAGTTTTCTTGCTAATTCTATTATGTATCATACTCAACACTCTAAATCTGATCTCTTCTCTTAGATAATAACTCCTTCGATCATTGCCACGATTAATAGTATTTTTCCTAGAGAATAGGACTAGGAAGATTAAATTCTTTGTTTTGGAGACGATACCTACACATGCATGTAATTATCAAAAACTTGTACAAAAGAGAAAATAGCTAGGAAAATGTAACAATGCAAACTTGGAATCTAAACCACTTTCTAGGCGTCCTGATTCATTGCCATCGGGGATGATTTTAAGGAAGCATACTTATTTAAAAGTGTATAAATGTTGGTGAATCTTACCAATTCTTAAAAATCAAATATAAAATATTTGGTGATATTTTTCTAAAATTATTTCAATTTCTAAGGATTATATATTGTTTATATAATAATTTGGTGATTTTTAGGGTGAAAATGTTTTACCCCATCAAAATTGGGCGAAACAAAGCTTCAAAAAATGCAAACTGGCGAATCTTTTTTTGGAGAAAAACATGAAAAAATAGCCCATGGGCTAAATTTCGCCCCTAAAATTATCCTTGATTACCATAGGTCAAGCTATAGGATATGGATATTCCAACTTCTTTTTTGTGTTATTGAGAGCCATGTACTCTTCCTTTAATCCTCAATTGAAATATCTTGTAAATGATGCACAATATAGTACTTTTTATATTTATCCTCCATAAAACTTTTGACCCAACTGTTGTAACATCAATATAACTTGTTTCAATAAGAATTTCCTTTAGCATGTACCAACCTTGACATCTATAATCCACTTCTATATTTGGAGCAATATCTAATACAATTATGAATGGTCATAGGAATTGAAAGTACCTAAGAACCCAAGCCAATTTGATACATGTGATATGATATACCTAGGATTCAACAATGAAAGACATAGTATCTTGCGATCCTTAGATAATGGAGGATGCCTAATCAAATCATTCTACCCACTTACAAACCTTGATACATGAAAAAAACGAAAAGGAGCTTTAGTAACATCATTGTAAGTACTATGATACCCCTAATTATAAACATATTATAGAAGTAGAATTGGGAAATGTTGCACTCTAGAAATCAAGGGATATATATGGATTTTCTTAAATTTCACTTAAAGTATTTGATAAATGGACAAACACAAATTAGTTTAAGGGTATAAAAGGAGTTTTGAATGGAAACTGCCAATATTAATGCTATCAACAAGTAGCTCATATCCATGATATCATATTTACTCTTATCTTAATAAGAGTATTTTATCTATTAAACAAAATCCACCTATAATTTGATTACAAAATTATCTTCAAATTATCTCAAATACCTATAGGGATACAAATGCACCATCTTGCTTATAATTGGTTACTCTTCCCTTATTTTTCTCCCTATGAAGATCAAGACAATGGTAGATTTGTAACCTCAACAAACATAATAACATTACAACCATTTTATCAGGATAAGAAAAAGCATGCAAAACCCATAATACTTTTCTATCATGGTACTTTACACATTAGGAATTTCTGAGGCAACAAGTGTACATGAAGCCATGGGATTATGGAATACAATCACCACTATTGAAGAGGTACAATCTCAAAGAAATCGAGTAGTGGGGATACATACATATCCTCCCACATCAAACACACTTCAAACACACTTGGTTATAAATTTATGAACCCCATTACTGGTTCACTTTTCTTATTCTTTCCCCACTAATCAAATGATGCCTCATTTGCCTTCTTGCACCAACATTCCTTGGAGCAATGATTGCATTGTTAGAACTCATCATTCATTAGATCATATCAAATACTCATAGAAATTGAAACACATTGATGTGCAAATAATCACTTAGATCATTTCAAACAACGAAATTTCTTAAGCATCAATAAGTTTCTTAAAAACTTGATGAATCTTACTTATTCTTAAAATTAAAACCATAAAATTTCTGGTTAAATTTTTGTAAGAGAATTCAAATTTATAAGGACTTTACATAGTTTTTGGGCAAGTTCTTGTGATTTTAGATTAAAAAATATTATCCCATGGAATTTGGGCAATCATTTATAAAAAAATGGAAATTGGCAAATAGTCCTACAAATTCACTAACATTCTTGTAATCCCTTAGATAATCTCAAATACTTCTAGGCATAGAAATGCATTAATGTCCTTGCAGTCCCTCATATTATCTAAAGTACCCATAGGCATAACGGTGTTGTGCTTGTCATTGGCTTCCCTTCATCTTAAATACCCACGTGCATACAACACAAAAAGGTTCTTATCATCTCAAACATACACATTCACATTCATGTTTCCTATAAATAATTGTTAGTGTCAATGCATAGGCATACAAACCATAGGGTCCTTGTCACCTCAAATGTGCCAATATGTCCCCTATCATCAATTTTTATTGTGAGTGTGTAGGTATGCATGTAGTAATATTTGTCATCTCAAAAATACAAATGCATGGATGTGTGGCCCCCCATTACTCACTATCATATCCATTTATGCCACAAAAGGAATGAGGGGAAGGCCCAACAAGAAAGTGTAATCATCTTGCAACCAATTGATCATTATGTTAGGATACTATAATTTTTTGAAACTAAGCTATGGTTGGTGCAACTCATATTTTTGCAAAGTGTTAGGAAGGGGAATTTGGCATAAGAAAGAGGAAGCAATCATCTCCAATTGCTATCTTAAAGGGTTGGTGCAACTCATATTTGTGCAACGTGGTAGGAAAGGGAATTTAGCATAAGAAAGAGGAAGCACTCATCTCCTAATGCTATCTTAAAGGGTGAGGTTAAAGGGTGAGGTTAGGGTATTACTCTGTGGTGGATTAAATTCAAATTCTGGTAACGTTCAAATTTTGTGAAACAGTAAGCAATGTGGAGATTTTTTTTAGGAAATAAAGCGGTTGGAGAATTTCTTGCGAAAGCAGATCCAGCTTTTGTTGGAGATAGAAGTTTACGAGTTCTTTATATTGTTGTTATATTTGTATCTCTGTTCATGTCTTTGTGTTATCCTATCGGTATTTCTATTTTGTTCTTTGATTTTGAAATTGACAGACGGATGTTGATGCTTGGCGCAATGGCGGTCTCTCTCTATCTGGGTCAATTGAATGACTTCTTGATTGAGTCGACAAATCACTCTGTTGTCCTCGGTTTCCATGCTTTGAATCGACGAATCACTCCGCTCTACTCAAATTTTAGGTTTTTCTTAAATGGAAATCTCTATCTGTTTAGGTTAATTGAATGGTTTCTTTGGCGAATCACTCTGTTGTCCTTGGTTCAAATGGCTTATTGATTGAATTGACTTATGCATATTTTTTGTAGGTATCACTCTACCCTACCCTGCTCTATTTTCTTGGGATGGCTTTGTTTGCAGGAATATTGTTTATCCCAATCTCTTCCTATGTGGAGAAAGACATCGTGTAGAAAGAACGCAGTGGAGTGTGATCAAGAGAAAAACCCTGCTGTTGGTCACATCTGGGTAATCTCAAAAAATAAACGCCCAAGCTCAGGACAGGTGTGTCTCTGTGACCCTTTTTAATACATGGCTATCTTGCTGTTTTTCTGGTTTATATTCATCATTGCCATGGTTTTTTCCATTTTTTGGACTATTAAAACATTTTTTATCAAGATTCACAAAAAAAAATAGGGTTTAAAAATGTTTTTCCTCACCCTTACCTTCTCTGTCAAAGTTTTTCAAACTTTTTTTTATTTACCATTAACATGGTTTTCTAAGCTTACTTTATTATTAACAAGGCAGTCATGCTTCTTTATTATCACTGGTGTCCCCAGAACAAGAGAGGCGTGGTTTTAATAAATAGTTATAATTTATACCTGTGACTACCTGTGCTTGATTTTTCTTCTAGGAAAATCATGGATAATTGATAATTTATAGTTATATTCTCTTCTGGGAAAATCATGGATAATTGGTAATCCTCCAATCTTCTTCACATATGCCCTGGTGTGTCTTCTCAGATCATTTATCACTTGGTTGTCCACAGCAAACAAATGTTCCCTATTCTCTTGAGTATTTGAATCAGGACAGAAATTGCTATCAAAATTAGCACTGGTGGGTTTATTTCGAGAAAATGGGTTTCCTTGGCCAGCCATGCACTGGAGGCCCTCCTTCTAGCGCCAGAAACTGTTGAGGCCTAGAAATTCGTAGGAAACAACAGCAAGGGATTCTCCCCAGTCAATGTTCCCAACTATCCCTTGACTATTTGGTGTAGGGAATCCGTCCGGTTTGCGGTCCGGCTACCGTAGGTCAAGTAAAAAAAATAAAAGGTTTTACCGGTTGTAGCCTGGTCCACCGTGTATATTTTTGGTATTTTGACTCTAAATATGATATGCAAGTGCCTATCTAAAATGCAGATTGATTGAGAATGCAAGGAGTGTTCACAATGTGATGCATAGGTTCTTACCTCTCGTCTTAGGCTCTCATGCATCTAAATCACACACAGCAAGAAATTAAATCTAACTACCTACCTATCCCCAGGGAGCAAGATTGTCACTTAATAATGAGTAATGTATTTTTGTACATGCATTATAAAGAGAAATTACAGATAGCTAATATTTCTTCCAAAACACATGAACAAGTAAAGATATTTAAACAACCAGATAGTTAATTTCTTATGAACAACATTCATTACTCATGGTGGTAATTTTCATAAAATAAACCATAAATCATTCAGACAAGAACATAGGTCCTAAGAGTTAGAACTATCTCACATTTAATGGACACAAAGCTGAAAATGAAATAGTTCCTCTTCAACAAATCCATAGCATAACATTTGAACATTCCAACAAGCTTTCTCCAACATGCAAACTGTAATTATCTATTGCAAAAGGAAATAGTTCTTCTTACAATATGTCTTCACTAATCTAACTGGGAAAAGTCCCTTTCTTATCTAGATCTCCTATATTTATACAAAAAGAACCAAACTGTTGAGCTGCCCACGAATGACTCTTGGGCTCCCCAAAACCGTTTAGTCTCCCAATTTTGTTCTCTTATGAGTGCTCATGATTCACATAACACGTTACATTTCGGATTAAGATATTTGAGTACTTCATAGAACGGGACCAATCTTAGTAATTGACGGGCCCTTTCCCAGCCTGGACTTCTATCGCCACTGGTTCTGCCTCGTATTTTATTTATCCTTTTTAGCTCACATTGATTTTAGAAAACTCTGCTTGTCACTCTTTGGTCAACTCTCCTCAGCTTTATTCTTCAGTTATGTCTCCTTGCAGCAGTAATCTGAGGAATCTTTTGAGTCTGTCTGCAAAATTTAACAATTAATTAGGACTGCATCTTTTCAACCATACTAACAATAAAATCGATTAACAAAAAGAGGCCCTGTACTGCGCTTTTGTTGCACAACTCGAACAAAAACCACTACCGCCCAAAGAAAGTTAAAACTCACAAAAAAGGTGGGAAAAACCTTATCGGCAGCTTGAAACATTAAAACATCGAAATGATAGTTTAAGGATCATTCACAATGGAGGGATTTAAATGGACAATGAGTTCCGCAGGACCACTAAGCCTATCGGCGCCCGAAAGACTAAACACTAAAGCATCAGGTGGGGATTCCTCGTTGGTGACGAGGGATACATAGCTTCAGGAGGTTAGTGCAGCACGCAGCCATAATGGCGGAAGATGAAAAGACTACAGACTCCGCAGTGAATAAAAACATATTGGCGAAACCAAACAATACATCGGCGGGTGGAGCGGCTACAAAACGGATACTTAGTTTACTCGAGAGCCGCAATTACGGAAGGCAATCAGAATACCACCCCTGATCAAAGTCATAAAACCTTCCGACAATGCAAAACAAGTCAAAACATGACATCGGAGAAGTCCAAACTATTCGGCAGAACACTCATCATCCAGCTGTCGCAATGGAGGCTCCATAAGGAAAGATGGCTTCGAAGCGTTGTTTGAATGGCTTCCGAAAAAATAAAAAATTAAACGTTAAGTTCCAACAGACCCTCTGCCGGGTAGCAACTAAAAACTCGTTTTACCTCCAGAACAGTGGCGAAAACAACGAAAAAGATTTCCGATATCAAATAACGAGATCATCAATCCAACAGGCAAAATCAAATAGTTTCAAACATAAGCAATTTTCTGAAAAGCACGAAAACAGTTGTCCTCAAAACAATTCAACTTGCAGCAGTGAGAAAACAAACAGAATTCATGAATCCAAACAAAATTAGGCGATATAAAATAAAAGGAGGGTCCAAAATTTTAAAAAAGTTGGGAAAATAGTTGCAGCTGCAACAGTGCCACAAAGGAAATTTGGGTCTAAAATGGGCCTTATAAGAAAACGCACCAACAATAAATTTTGTGAGTTGGAATTCAAGAACCAATAGAATTTCAATAAAATCAGTCAACCATAATGGTTGAATTGACATATTTGTCATAAAAGAAAACTACTTTTTTTGTTCGTATTTTCGACATATCTCCCTGTGTTTTTACTCAAATTTCAAGCGAGAGAGCTCACTGGATGCAGAATTTAATTCCACATCCAACGAGTACCCAAACTGCATACTTTTGACGGACCCCGCTTCCCCAAAAATAAGAAATCCCTAAAAAAACATGATGATGATGTCATCATCACATTTTTCAGGTATTTCTTGTTTTTGGGGTAGTGGGGTCCATCAAAAGTATGCAGTGTGGGTACGCGTTGGATGTGGAATTAAATTCCAAATCCAACGAGCTCTCCCGCTCAGAATTTGAGTAAAAACATAGGGAGATATGTGGAAAATACAAACAAAAAAAGTAGTTTTTTTCATTCTTCCTCCAAAATTAATAACTATTATTTTATTATTTTAACTTTTATTTTATTATTTTAACTATTATTTTATTATTTTCCTTAGAAGGACCATTTTAGACCTCAAATTTCCTCTAATGTCTATGGAACATTGAAGTCTCCAACATAGGAGGCCGGCCCAAATACTAAAAAGATTTAAAATATGAGAATTGAAACATTAACCATTAAAACTATTACATAACAACAATTTAATCTTATCCAATTGGCAAAAGCACACCCAACTACTAATATCCAGCACACAATAGCAAGAGAACAAGCCTAGAAGTACCCTGTTCTGAGCATTTTCTTCCAGCAGCGCTAGACCCTGTTCTGAGTATTTTCTCCGAGTTGCAATGTCACAACTAACAGCCACATAATAGTAAATGTTTGAGGTATTTATTATCTAGCAGAAAAAAATAATTAAGTATTTACTATTCACTGTACCCATAATATCCAACAAGGGACTATGGCAAATACTTGAGGTATTAAGTTTTAACTTTTAACTATGGCCACAACAATAAATATCCAACAGCAAGGTTTCTACAATTCCAACAATCCACAGCATCCAGCATCAAGAATTATGTTTCACAGCATCTGACAGTCATAGGCCAAAGGTCTCAACTCTCCCTCACATGGTTTCCCTCACACTGCCATGCCCACATAGCCTCACTGCTCACACAAGTTAAAAGACAGTGCACAAAAATCACTCAACCACAGTCTCTTTCACGGCACCATAGTAGCACAAGAGCCCTAACATAGCAGAAACTTAGAAATCTCACGGTGACAACACAGGTGAATGATGGGTAGTAGCAGAGAACTCACAGGAGGCTAAAAGAATTAAACATTACGTTAAAATGTATAATTTATACATTGTCAAAATTGGTCAAAACGGATGCAGGAGCAAGGATTTTTAGGTAGGAATATTTATGTTTTTGGAAGCATTCCCCTCAAAAGGGAAGGTGGGGTACATCCCCCTTGGTGTATCCCCATGCCGTGAGCATGGGAAGCATGTCCCCTACCCTTGGGGACACATCCCCATGTAACACTAAGAAGCACAAATCTAAAAACACCTTATACTACAGAATTTATCAAGACAGTCAGTGAAATGTTTGCAGTTTATATCCAAGACATGACAATATATATCTACCTTGTAATATATCCATTCAGAACTTCACTTGCATGACAAAAACTTAAAAAAATGGGATTTGTTCAGCACCTGGTCCTAGAACACGAACATTGGTTATAGTTTCTAGGTGTAAACAATTGTTTCTCTCTAACTGCCATACTTTCCTCGCTATTTGCAAGTCCCACATGAGGAAGGAGTTCCTCAAGTGCACATATATGATATCTAAGTACCTCGATACATATATCCCTTTCTATTTACAGGTCTAATATTAGTGCTATTGACCCCTAGGTATGTTTTCAAATGTTTTTTCCTCTGCCAAATTATAAATTCATGGATTTGATGGATCTGAATATCGATCATAGTTGCTAGATGTATACAGTTGTTTATCTCTAACCACCATATTTCCCTAGCTATTTGTATGTCCCAAGTGAGAAAGGATCCAGCCCAGAGATATGAGATATAAGTACCATAGTACATGAGATATTTCTCCGTAGCGATTTTCAGGACTAAAATTAGTGCTAACAAGCCCTAGTTTTTCTGTTTAAACATTTCTCCAAGTATTTAATGTGTTGACTTCTTACAGGAGATTTATCTTTTAAGTTTTAAATTGTGTTTCCTGTTTTTTTTCTCTTTCCTTTTTTAGGAACTATCAGTGGATACCTTGTTTTAGAATCTGGTAATAGACAAATGATTGAACAAATCCATTTTTTGTGAAATGTCATGTTTTCAAATCATTTTTTGTATTCTTTGCCCTGCCAGATTTGTATATTTATGGATTTGATGGATATCAATATTGGTTATAGTTGCTAGGTGTAAACAACTATTTCTCTCTAACTGCCATACTTTCCTCGCTATTTGCAAGTCCCACATGAGGAAGGAGTTCCTCAAGTGCACAGATATGATATCTAAGAACCTCGATACATATCTCCCTTTCTATTTACAGGTCTAATATTAGTGCTATTGACCCCTAGGTACGTTTTCAAATCTTTTTTTCTCTGCCAAATTATAAATTCATGGATTTGATGGATCTGAATATCGGTCATAGTTGCTAGATGTATACAACTGTTTATCTCTAACCACCATATTTCCCTAGCTATTTGTATGTCCCAAGTGAGAAAGGCTCAAGCCCAGAGATATGAGATATAAGTACCATAGTACATGATATATTTCTCCGTAGCGATTTTCAGGACTAAAATTAGTGCAAACAAGCCCTAGCTTTTCTGTTTAAACATTTCTCCAAGTATTTAATGTGTTGACTTCTTACCCGAGATTTATCTTTTAAGTTTTAAATTGTGTTTCCTGTTTTTTTTCTCTTTCCTTTTTTAGGAACTATTAGTGGATACCTTGTTTTAGAATTTGGTAAGAGACAAATGATTGAACAAATCCATTTTTGTGAAATGTCATGTTTTCAAATCATTTTTTGTATTCTTTGCCCTGCCAGATTTGTATATTTATGGATTTGATGGATATCAATATTGGTTATAGTTCCTAGGTGTAAGCAACTGTTTCTCTCTAACTGCCATACTTTCCTCGCTATTTTCAAGTCCCACATGTGGAAGGAGTTCCTCAAGTGCATAGATATGATATCTAATTACCTCGATACATATCTCCCTTTCTATTTACAGGTCTAATATTAGTGCTATTGACCCCTAGGTATGTTTTCAAATCTTTTTTTCTCTGCCAAATTATAAATTCATGGATTTGATGGATCTGAATATCGGTCATAGTTGCTAGATGTATACAATTGTTTATCTCTAACCACCATATTTCAAGCCCTAGCTTTTATGTTTAAACATTTCTCCAAGTATTTAATGTGTTGACTTTTTACAGGAGATTTCTCTCTCTCTTTCTTTCTCACTCAGGAGACTATTTCAATGATAATTTACTACTATCAGGAGTAATGAATTTCATAATTTAAGTAGTAAGAGAAGATAATTTTAGTGATGCATTTTATACACTGATGGCCTACACAGATGTTGTTCAATTAGACTTTTTCCTAATTGTTGCATTTTGCTTGAGAAATATCTCTCTCCCCCCTATAAAATTGTTTTCATGTATTACAGACATGCAAAGATTATATGCTTCTTAATAGAAATTAAGACTCTGAAATCAATAAAAGGTATAGACTATAGTGCAGTTCAATTTATGTGCTATGCATAATAAACTACTGAATATCTGATTATTTTGATCATTTTATATTTCAATTAGATTGAAGTATTTGGCCAAATGGTTCTTCTAGGCCACATATATAGAGGTCAGAAACTGGTTCATTGGAGTCCTTCCTCATAGACTGCACTTACTGAAGCTAAATTAGAGGTACATGACTTTTTAGTCTATAATATCCGGCTTATCTACAATTGCTGTCATATAAAACAAAATAGATGTATACAGCCTTATGATTTTTCTATTAACCAGAAAAGGATTAAAAATAGAGTGTTTTTGAACTAGGATTGTATTTTTTGATTGAAAATTAACCAAGATACAAGTAGAAGCAGAGCTTTGAATGTGACAGAGAGGTTGGCAAGGAATAAGGAGCCCTAAGAACTATCCCTCTTTCCCTATCCTCCTCAGCCTTTATCCTGATCTCCCTGCACCACGTTCTTGTTTTGTTTTCTCAGTCTCAACACAACCCTGTGGCAGCCTCACCCCCTCCCCTGACCCTACTATATTAATTTTGTGGGTATCTATGTTGAGCCCTTGTTCTTCATTCAATAGTTCCCTAATAATTTCTTGTTTCTCCATCCTCTCCTAAAGGCTCCCCAACATTACTTGTAACTATTTATTTTCTTCCCAAGGATTTTTGAAATGTATCATTTCCCACTACTTAAAGAGCCATTTTTACTATTCTTGGCTTAGATCCCCATACAAAGGATTATAATATGAAACTATCAATGGAATGATTCTATAAGCCATTATATTACCATTGAGGAGGAATTTGTTCAACCAAGAAACTATATGACTTAGTCCTATTCTCTTATTCGACAAAGTATATGATCCCTTTATTGTTGAAATGTCAACCGGGTGCTAGTTTGATACGAGATCCTCCATATTCACCCCAAATTGAGCCCTTATTAAACCTTTTCCTCTTCTTTTCTTTTGGTTGAGTGTGGAATTAAACCACATTTATTCTAAGTGTAAACCCTTTTTCCTTTAAAATGGACATAGATGTGCAAAATTTTACCATGTCCATCTAAAGATCAATAAGTCCATAAGCATTGCATATTATTATAAGTTCTTTATTCTAAATCTTCTCAAGACAACCATTAACCAATGATGTGTTTCCTTATATTCCATTTTTCTGTATATTGTTGAATCTTGAAATATCACAAGATCTCCGAAGGCCCCTCTTGCACTTACCTCTTCTCCTCCTTGGAGTTGTCATACTTTTGAGGAAATTCTAATAGTGTCTTCCACCCTATTTTGGTCTCTTGTATGAGAAAAGGGGAAACCTTTGCCACCTTGAGATCTCCATTTATTACTTCCCATTAGATTTTATTCCCCAACCCTCTGCAATTTTAGGAAACAATTTTCATTATCCACTAAAATGGGGTAGAATTTTTACTTCTTCATATGCAATCTTCCTCTTGTCAAGGATATTTTGAGGATAATTCTTGAATTTTTTTTTAGAGTTGTTTGAAGAACTAAATCATTCCCTTTAGATGTTATCTCCTCTCTTTTTATTTATTAGTTTTTCTTTTAGATTTCCTTGAAGAGTTCATTTCCTCTTCAAATGTGTCAACATATTCTTCTATTTGTTACTTGTATTTCCCTCTTGTAATGGTGGAAATTTTGTTGGATGCCACTTTCACCTATGTGGAAACCACCTTTATGATAGACTTAGGTGGTAACCGAGATCAATTTCCTCTATGATAAAAATATTCTAGAACAAGATGATTATTCTTCTTGGATAAAATACCTTGAGATGAATATGAGGCTTCATGCACCTATGTGACCTTTTCCTTTTCTTGTTGAACTTAAGATAGTATCTGGAATTTGATTCAATTGAGGAATGGATTGTGAAAATACAGGGGAATTGAATGACTTGTGTTTCCAATGAGTTTTCCTTTCTTTTTGACCTATTTCCATTTTCCTTTTTCATGGGTGTTGATTGTTAAATGAGAGTTTTGGGGAAGTTTTAAGAAAAATGGCATCATTCATGGTAACTCTTACATTCAAAAGGAAGTTTATTGGCCTTTATATTACATTTTATAAATCCACCTCAATAAATATCCTATCATAGGTTAACATTGGACGTTTTGTCTTTGATATATCTATATGAACCCTAATATATTACCAGTTGTTCTAGGTAATCATTATTCCAACAACGCAATAGGAGGCATGGGAGGAAAATGCACACATTAAGTATATACAAAATGTTTTCTCTGGGTCAAAGGCCAATTTCCATATATTCAAGTACATTCCCCTTATCCTCATGAAGTAATGACCACTCCTAAAAATTATATATGTGTCTTCATTTCTTTCAAAGAAAAAACACCTTCCACAAATATTTTGAGTTAGTTCTCCTTCAATGAAAGACTTCTAGTTCTTGGTTATCCATATTTCCATTTCCTTGGGGTATTGACACAAGCCAATAAATTGACCTACAATATCCCTTTCATAACAACCTTATGACAAGAATCAAGTGAATAATACTTGACCTCAAGATTGAGGAAAGCTTAACAAAAGTTTACAAGGTATAAGGATTTGCATAGGGCAGATGAGAAGTGACCAAATATTTGAATTCCTTAGTATATGAAGGAATAAAATTCCCTCCCATATTCAAGTCTTATAGAGATGAGATGAAGGTGGATTTTGGGGAAGATTCAAGGGTTTCAAGAAAACATCACCTCCAATTGTAGAGATTCAAATCTACTATATTTATTATAATGCTTCGCTTGAGAATTTCCAACAATTATTTTCAAATTATCTTGGATATTTAGATACCTATAGATTTAGATATTCCCCAAAAGAATTATTTTTCCTCTCTTGGGGATGAAGTCTCACGAACAAAAAATCCTTCGTCGCACCCTCCGTGGATTTTATCCTCATTTCCTCTACTAATAAGGGTGCAACTACATCCTCAAACTTTAATGAGGATTGAGTTGTACAACCATATTATCCCAGTAGTCTAGAAAAAAATATAACAAGGTAATGCACTTATATTCTTCCTCCATCTTACTATCAACATAGACAAATTGACCTACCAAAGCACCAAAGGAATTTATATAATGATACAACTTCTTTTGAATAAATAAATTGTTTACCAAGGACTCATATTGATACAAATTCCCCAACTTATCCCACATATTCTTTGTGATGTTTCAATGGAGATGTTAAACAACACTGAATCTGAGATTCAAAGTCAAAATTTTCTTCTTTCTTTTATTTTCACCTTTTCCCAATATTCTTTTGACATACAAGATGGTTTTGTACATGGATCCATGAAATCCACTATTCTAGATATCTACAATATTCCATCTTTGACTTCCATAACTAAGAGCTATAGTATTTAAAATTGTTTATTTCCATTCTTTAGGCATTCATCGTTCTATTCACAAGATTCATTTCACAAGGCTCCAACTCAAGCACAAGTTTGTCATAAACCAAAGATATTGTTGCTCTTCATGAAATGAGTTAAACCCTAGAAACAATGGCATCCCCATGAATCCATAACCTATATATGATAATATTTGAAGAGTTTTATAAACCTATATACGAAAAAAAAAAAAAACAAACAAAATCCAAGTCATAAGAAATAGCAATGGTTCATTGACATAGTACACAAATATTTACTCTAAAAAAAAACAAGAAAAACCAACCTAATTGAGACTTGCTCTTCTCTCTATCTCATTGTATAATTTTCATTGTTTATAATACAATATTATATCACACAAATTGTAATCTATTAACCCATATCATATTAAAACCATAATTTCTTAACTATAAATAGTTTACAATGGGAGGAAAATTCACTAACCAAATAAACAAAAAGGGGACAAAAATTGGACCCAAAATTTTCCTTGGGGAATCCTCCCCGAGATCTTCTCTACTATAAGAATCTACAAATATTACAAAACATGCTCAACAAATCATTTTTTTTACAAATATAGGGTTACATTGTATGTTCTTGGCTCTTTGGTACATTCAACATGTTACATAGCTAAGGTCTTATTCAACATCCTCTCTATTTTCTAAAAGATCCTTTATGAGTGAATTTAGAAGAATATATAGGCCCTGTTGGGGAAAAGGGGAGGGCAAGAATCCTTTCCCTTTCATTTCCCTTTCTTTGATGTCCTTTCTCTTATTTCATCCTATGCTAATTTAATTATACTTTTTACTTATTTTCTTTCATTTAATTCCATAATGCTTGTATTTTGTTTTTTTTCTCTTTCAACTCTCATTAATACTTAATTGCTTGTGTGTACTGAGTTGTATCATTCTTTCATTGATTTTCTTTGTATATATTTCATATCGCACTCCCCATTGATAGGATTTTGGTCTCCAAAAATTTCTAAGAAAACCAATATTTGGATCAACATGCATCATGTCCAGTTCTCTAGAACATGGTTCTCAACTCCAACTCTTAAATACATCTCCAACTCTAGATTTGGTTCTAACTCTCCACTTTGGATTTTGGTTCTTCTTTTGAATACAACTTTGGCTCTAGTTTCTTCTTCACTTGTTCTAGAAGTACATAAGTTTTCTTGCTAATTCTATTATGTATCATACTCAACACTCTAAAGCTGATCTCTTCTCTTAGATAAGAACTCCTTCGATCATTGCCACGATTAATAGTATTTTTCCTAGAGAATAGGACCAGGAAGATTAAATTCTTAGTTTTGGAGACGATACCTACACATGCATGTAATTATCAAAAACTTGTACAAAAGAGAAAATAACTAGGAAAATGTAACAATGCAAACTTGGAATCTACACCACTTTCTGGGTGTCCCGATTCATTGCCATCGAGGATGATTTTAAGGAAGCATACTTATTTAAAAGTGTATAAATGTTGGTGAATCTTACCAATTCTTAAAAATAAAAAATATTTGGTGATATTTTTCTAAAATTATTTCAATTTCTAAGGATTATATATTGTTTATATAATAATTTGGTGATTTTTAGGGTGAAAATGTTTTACCCCATCAAAATTGGGTGAAACAAGGCTTCAAAAAATGCAAACTGGCGAATCTTTTTTTGGAGGAAAACATGAAAAAATAGCCCATGGGCTAAATTTCGCCCCTAAAATTATCCTTGATTGCCATAGGTCAAGCAATAGGATATGGATATTCCAACATCTTTTTTGTGTTATTGAGAGCCATGTACTCTTCCTTTAATCCTCAATTGAAATATCTTGTAAATGATGCACAATATAGTACTTTTTATTTTTATCCTTCGCAAAACTTTTGACCCAACTGTTGTAACATGAATAAACCTTGTTTCAATAAGAATTTCCTTTAGCATGTACCAACCATGACATCTATAATCCACTTCTATATTTGGAGCAAAGTCTAATACAATTATGAATGGTCATAGGAATTGAAAGTACCTAAGAACCCAAGCCAATTTGATACATGTGATATGATATACCTAGGATTCAACAATGAAAGACATAGTATCTTGTGATCCTTAGATAATGGAGGATGCCTAATCAAATCATTCTACAAACTTACAAACCTTGATACATGAAGAAAATGAAAAGGATCTTTAGTAACATCATTTTAAGTACTATGATACCCCTAATTATAAACATATTATAGAAGTAGAATTGGGAAATGTTGCACTCTAGAAATCAAGGGATATATATGGATTTTCTTAAATTTCACTTAAAGTATTTGATAAATGGGACAAACACAAAATTAGTTTAAGGGTATAAAAGGAGTTTTGAATGGAAACTGCCAATATTAATGCTATCAACAAGTAGCTCATATCCATGATATCATATTTACTCTTATCTCAATAAGAGTATTTTATCTATTAAACAAAATCCACCTATAACTTGATTACAAAATTATCTTCAAATTATCTCAAATATCTATAGGGATACAAATGCACCATCTTGCTTATAATTGGTTACTCTTCCCTTATTTTTCTCCCTCTGAAGATCAAGACAATGGTAGATTTGTAACCTCAACAAACATAATAACATTACAACCATTTTATCAAGATAAGAAAAAGCATGCAAAACCCATAATACTTTTCTATCATGGTACTTTACAAATTAGGAATTTCTGAGGCAACAAGTGTACATGAAGCCATGGGATTATGGAACACAATCACCACTATTGAAGAGGTACAATCTCAAAGAAATCGAGTAGTGGGGATACATACATATCCTCCCACATCAAACACACTTGGTTATAAATTTATGAACCCCATGACTGGTTCATTTTTCTTATTCTTTCCCTACTAATCAAATGATGCCTCATTTGTCTTCTTGCACCAACATTCCTTGGAGCAATGATTGCATTGTTAGAAATCATCATTCATTAAATCATATCAAATACTCATAGAAATATAAACACATTGATGTGCAAATAATCACTTAGATCATTTCAAACAACGGAATTTCTTAAGCATCAATAATTTTCTTAAAAACTTGACGAATCTTACTTATTTTTAAAATTAAAACCATAAAAATTTTGGTTAAATTTTTGTAAGAGAATTCAAATTTATAAGGACTTTACATAGTTTTTGGGCAAATTCTTGTGATTTTAGATTAAAAAATATTATCCCATGGAATTTGGGCAATCATTTATAAAAAAAATGGAAATTGGCAAATAGTCCTACAAATTCACTAACATTCTTGTAATCCTTTAGATAATCTCAAATACGTCTAGGCATAGAAATGCATTGATGTCCTTGCAGTCCCTCATATTATCTAAAGTACCCATGGGCATAACGGTGTTGTGCTTGTCATTAGCTTCCCTTCATCTTAAATACCCACATGCATACAAACAAAAAGGTTCTTATCATCTCAAACATACAGATTCACATTCATGTTTCCTATAACTAATTGTTAGTGTCAATGCATAGGCATACAAACCATAGGGTCCTTGTCACCTCAAATGTGTAGATATGTCCCCTATCATCAATTGTTTGTTATTGTCAGTGTGTAGGCATGCATGCAGTACTATTTGTCATATAAAAAATACCAATGCATGGACTACTATTTGTCATCTCAAAAATACAAATGCATGGACGTGTGGCCCCCCCTCCTAATGCTATCTTAAAGGGTGAGGTGAGGTATTACTCTCTGGTGGATTAAATTCAAATTTCTGGTAATGTTCAAATTTTGTGAAACAGTAAGCAACGTGGAGATTTTTTTTAGGAAATAAAGCGGTTGGAGAATTTCTTGCGAAAGCGGATCCAGCTTTTGTTGGAGATAGACGTTTAGTAGTTCTTTATATTGTTGTTATATTTGTATCTCTGTTCATGTCTTTGTGTTATCCTATCGGTATTTCTATTTTGTTCTTTGATTTTGAAATTGACAGACGGATGTTGATGCTTGGCGCAATGGCGGTCTCTCTCTATCTGGGTCAATTGAATGACTTCTTGATTGAGTCGAAGAATCACTCTGTTGTCCTCGGTTTCCATGCTTTGAATCGACGGATCACTCCGCTCTACTCAAATTTTAGGTTTTTCTTAAATGGAAATCTCTCTCTGTTTAGGTTAATTGAATGGTTTCTTTGGAGAATCACTCTGTTGTCCTCGGTTTAAATGGCTTATTGATTGAATTGACTTATGCAGATTTCTTGCAGGTATCACTCTACCCTACCCTGCTCTGTTTTCTTGGGATGGCTTTGTTTGCAGGAATATCGTTTATCCCAATCTCTTCCTCTGTGGAGAAAGACGCCGTGCAGAAAGACGCGGTGGAGTGTGATCAAGAGAAAAACCCTGCGGTTGGTCACATCTGGATAATCTCAAAAAATAAACGCCCAAGCTCAGGACAGGTGTGTCTCTGTAACCCTTTTTAATGCATGGTTATCTTCCTGTTTTTCTGGTTTATATTCATCATTGCCATGGTTTTTTCCGATTTATGCACTATTAAAACATTTTTAATCGAGATTCACGAAAAAAAATAGGGTTTAAAAATGTTTTTCCTCACCCTTACCTTCTCTGTCAAACTTTTTCAAACTTTTTTTATTTACCATTAACATGGTTTTCTAAGCTTACTTTATTATTAACAAGGCAGTCATGCTTCTTTATTGTCACTGGTGTCCCCCGAACAAGAGCGGCCTGGTTTTAATAAATAGTTATAATTTATACCTGTGACTACCTTTGCTTGATTTTTCTTCTTCTAACTTTGCATGCATTTTCAGTAGGCAGTTTGCTAGATAATAAAATAATATACAGTGTTCACCACTTTTTTGAACTAAAATTCTTCATATAAATACTAATAACATTTATTTATTTAAATCTAATAAAATCTATTTATCTAAATTTAGAATATAACTTAAACACATTTTATTTGACCATATAGATATATACCCATGTATTTTTCTGGTCTTAGCCTCCTCCCTCATTGAGTGTCTTGTCTTTTAAGTCCCTCATGCAAAGAATATCCCACACATACCCTAAATCTTTAAAAATAACTTTGTCGTACTTGAAATAAATCCTTAAAATAAATAAATACAGAAGATTTTTCACACACCCTACATCCTTAAAACAGCTTTATGCCACTCCAATCCTGGAAATAAATCCTTAAAAATAAATAAATACAGATAAGTTTTTTCAGGGCATCACTGGAGGTTCTTTCAGTCATCTTGTATTCCCTTTTTTCTGGCATCATTGAGGCTCTTCCGGTCACATTACTGTTTCTTTTTGTTTATTTATATTTTATGAAGGAAAACTGAAGTATTAATGCATGTATATAAAATTTTAAAGTAAATGTGGTGTCTACATTTCCCATCCTCAAAATAACTTGAAAGTATCCAAAATGCTTTTGGTCTGGAAAATTGTTATGGTTGAGTTGTTTAGTTTCATTTATTTATCTGTAATTATTATTTGTTTAGCATGTACAGAGTTACAATGTGTTTATTTTTTTTGGCTTGTTTAAATTCTGTTTATTGTTTAAACAGAGTTACAATGTGTTTATTTTTCTTTTGGCTTGTTTAAATTCTGTTTATTGTTTAATGTTTAAATTCTTGGTCATTATCTTTGGAGTGATTATCTAAATCTAATAACTATAACACTTAGTAAGTTAGTAGCTGTATAATGTTATATGGCTGTTGACTTTCATTTATTTATCTGTAATTATTACTGCTTCAACCTATACAAAGTTACAATGTGTTTGTTGTTTTGGATGGTTGGTAGTTATCCATAATTTGCTATTGCTTGTGCTCTTTTACTATTGTGTTTAACTATAAATTTATCTCCACAAATCTATATATATTATCTCTCAATCAACTTGATTCCTTTCAGTTGCTTTGGAATAAATATTTTGCTAAATGCTGACTCTTGTGGTTCAATCCCTCCATTTATTGTTAAAGCATAAATTATCCATAAGCTTGCCCCTTTCAGCTTTCTAGAGTACTTACTCAATGTAGGAGAGAGAAATATAAAATACTTGGCTTCAATGTTTCAATATGTACACTTTTTTTTTCAAAGTCGTTCAGTTGTCAACCTTCTTATTGTTAAATAGAGAAATATAAAATACTTAGCTTCAATGTTTCAATATGTACTCTATAAAATACTTAGCTTCAATGTTTCAATTTGTACACTTTTTTTTAAGTCGTTCAATTTGTCAACCTTTTTTTTCTAATTTTATATTTAGAATTGTTTTTACTTATGTAGCATATTACTTATATTTTTTAGATATTATTTTTTATTAATTTTCAAATTAGTTAAGTTGTTTGAATTGTTTTTTTTTTTAAATATACATAATTTTTTTTCATATATGATTTTTAATGTAAATATTTTGTTTGAAAGAGGGATTGAACCCCAAATGTTCTAAAGAAAGGGCGTCTCGCCCTTTTTAGATTAGTACGGTGTAATATTGTGAAGTACTTTCTTTTTTTGTGTTTATCACCTTCATTCATTTTGCTTCTATACATTGATTCAATTTTTTTAATATACATTTGTTTTCAATCATTTATCATCTTTTCTTTTTTTATTTTTTTTATTAAAATCTAAAACAAATATTTAAATTATTTTACATTTTATTATATATATATTAAAATTTTAATTAAATTTAAAACAAATATTTAAATTATTTTATTTTTATTTTTTTAAATTAAAATTTAAAACAAATATTTAAATTATTTTATATTTTTTTTAAAAATTTTAATTAACATTTAAAACAAATATTTAAATTATTTTATATTTAATTGTTTTTTTTAATTATATATTGTTTCTTCACTCTAAACTATTATATACTTTAAAAAATT
The DNA here is from genome assembly GCA_001517045.1 of Pseudotsuga menziesii. NCBI lineage: Eukaryota > Viridiplantae > Streptophyta > Pinopsida > Pinales > Pinaceae > Pseudotsuga > Pseudotsuga menziesii. Next base: position 2,583 of record LPNX010275125.1, on the reverse strand, counting down.
GTTAATTAATGTTTTATGTGGTATTTATGTTATTGATGTTATCTAATGTTAAATAATGTTTGTATTTTGTTAGATGTAATTAATAGATGTGTATGTTAAGATGATGTTAGGTAATGTTTAAATGTATTTCTTAGATTTATATCTTAGATAATGTTAGATAATGTTTTGATGATGTTTAGTGAAGTTAGATGTTCTCATAATTATATGAGTATTTGTTAGATGGTGTTTGTGTTTATTAAATGATTGCGTCGAGAGGCGAATTCTACAGCCCGGTATGAGGTAGAAGTGTGATTCCGTGCTCAACGTGGAAGTGACACGTGTCACAATGTCGACTCATGATAAATATATATTTAAAGCTCCCACAATGTTGGCTCATAATAAATATATATTTGAAGCTCGCACAATGTCGGCTTAATGATTAAACTAGGCTTAATATCTATACACAGCAAAGCGCGGCCATTGCTTCCTTGGCAGAAGAAATACGGTCTTTACCGGACTAGCGTTCCTATTTGTGTACATTGATATGGGATTGAGCAGCATGGTCTAGTATCCAATATTGAGCAGCCAATAAACTGATCTGGTATTGCGGAGTACAGTGGCTTGGCCTGTAATCATGTGATCATGCAATTCATTTCTTTCTACATTCTTCGTGGACTGTGGAATGGGATTCAGATTGGCTTTCAATGTCAAAGAAATTGGTATGGAAATAATTTAATCATGGTTTACTACTCCATTAGCCTCTGTGGGATCAAATTGTGAATGTATTAAAGACTCCATTTGTACAGTGCCTGTCTTTTGATTTACCAAATCCAATGAGTTGGTCGTGGAAAGGTTGGCTCAATTGGGATCGCCTTCTCAATCAGCGGCGAAATTATAACATGGAAAGGATGCTTGCATAGCTAAACATTGAGCTGTGAGTCCTACTCAACCACTCCTGTTGTTTGACGTTGCATTCTTTTGGAGTGTAGAGAATGAATTTTTTTTCCAAATGCTTTATGTCAATTAACTTGAAAGAAAGCCAGTCTATTTGTGATCCCTGCCAATAGATTGACAGGAATTAGCATCCAGATTTACTAAACCAAGAAGTAGGAAATCATAAAATGTTGAAAGAATAAAATATATTCCCCTGCAAATGTGTTTAGACATGCTGATGTTGATAAAAATAAATTATATGCCCCTGCGAATGTGTTACTCCTTACCGTATTTATATGCCATACGTTTCATAGACCTTCAGCATTTGCGAATGTGTTATTCCTCGCCATCTATATATATATATGCCAGACATATGCATGTAAACCATTGCTGCAAATACCTCCATGTAAATTCTTTTTTCACTATGTTGTTTGTGGATAGATACCTGAGGATTGCTGACCAAATGACACAGTGTCACAAAATAATTATCCAATCGAAACTGTCACCAAGGTAAAACGCTCAATTTTCATGTAATTCAAATCTGCTCATACTCATTTCAACATCCAGGCCTGTTCATTATAATTTTCATATGTCAGTTCGTTGTAGTTCTTATAAACATCCATTTTCTATTTCATTCATAAGGTCACCAAATCTCTCTATTATTCCAATATGAAATTGAAACAGCTGTTAAAACAGTCAATGTAAAAAACGAATACCATCCATAACATTTTCTAGAGATAAAACCCATGTTTTCTTCCTGGCAGTTGCATATTATTCTGAAAAGTAATCAAATCCATACAGATATCCGCAGTAATCTGACGATAAAATTTGTAGATCTAGCAAGCAAGTATTTAGGTTTATCAATAAAAAACGGTAAAAACAATGTAAGAGATCGTTCTTCATCGCCCTATCTATGAATAAAATAAAATGATCACTCACACATTAAGTGGAAAAACGGTTAGACGATGTTCAATATTTTTCTTGATTAAGGTATGTCATGAATATGACTGAATTAACTGAATGAAACCATAAATGACCGCATCTTCTTCTTCTACAAATGTTTTGAAAACCAATGCTCCATACGGCCTGTACGTTCAGGCCATCGGAGGGCAGAGAGACGAAGTCAACCGTTGACTTCGTCTCTCTGCCCTTCGATGGCCTGAACGTACAGGCCATTTAAATTCACCCTACCCGGTTCCTCAATTGGCACAATTTTGGTTTCAAGGAAAAGCTAATAAATGGAAACATCCAACCATCAAACTATTCTTCAATTCAAAATGTGAATGCTGCACTCGATGATTAGCATTTATCTCAACGCTAAAATTTATTAAACAAGATAAACTGTGTGCGTGCTGCTGCAAGATGAAGGGAAGCGACCATGTAATATATATAAGTATCTAATTCGTGAACTTAGGGGGAGAGTAGCTTAGAAAATGATACAACGTAAAGGAAGATGAGAACGACTACAACTACAATGAATCCCTTGGATAGATTGCCTTCCCCGGATCCTCTAAATTTCATGCCCAAAATTGCTGCAATGGCTACCTCCAGAAAACAAAATTAAATTCTAGCATATTACAAGCCGATCCTAATTATATTCATACTCATAAATCATCAAAATCCCCTATTAATGGTACTGTAAATGTCAATAGGGAATCTATTAAATAAGAG
>LPNX010275124.1:114451-150456 GCA_001517045.1 Pseudotsuga menziesii | reverse complement strand
TTACAGACACTATCATGCTAGAAAATTTATTACAATTCCCCCATGGGGTATGAACATGTGATATAGTACAACAAAGCTTCCCAGAAGCAAGACTGAAGGCTCTCTAAATTCCGAACAAGTTATCCTTGTCCAGTTCACCAGGCTCACTTGATGAAAAAAACCAGTAAGTACAACTTAGGTGGTAACAATTCCCATGATACTTTCCTAACTCCACACGCCAACCACATGACATATATCTGTCTTTGGGTGATATGGCACTGCCGTAGGGACGATTTCTCCTATATGCATGCTATAAATGGCGTCAGGGAGATCGATTAATCTGTCAGGGAGGCAGAGCATGCGTGAGAGCATCCCTTATACTGTTAGATCGAACTTAACGCAACCCTTATGGTCCTGATATTTTCTCAACCATTCGATATGGACACCTTTCACATCCATCGTCCACGTGCCCTTAAACCGAAGCCGTCAATAAAAAACTCTTCATATTAAATTTCTACAACATCAACGTGAACAACTTGATTAGGGGAGATCAAACTCAGTTGTTGATCTGTGATCAACTTTCATCAGGACCGTCCAACCATGAGAACCCTCCATTGATCATTTCTCATTTGATCACCTATGCAACTTATAATTGCGGAATGCTCCTCTCCCATTGATCCTCCCGACCCTTTGTCCTTGATTGAAGATCTTTCCAGCCTCTACAACTTTTCACGAATTGAGATCTTGACATTGTCCATGCTAGTTCAGATCGTGGAATTGACTACGACTATAGATATACTTCCACCTTTATCTTAGCCATATGACCTTTCTCCTTTTAACATATTTTGCGATTTGGAAAAGCTTTTTCCTTCGTGCATGTTCATCAAACGGAATCATTATGGGCGTCGATCTGGATCTGCATTATTCTTGACTCTCCAACACTTCTCTTCTTTATCCACCTTCACAAATCTAATGATCGAACCTTACCTTGCATATCCCACTGGCAGAATGTCTTTCTATCGTCGATCTACAGCACCTTGCATCTGGACCGTTGAAGCTCAACAAATTTTATTCTTATCCCGCTGCTGCATGCTTCAATTCATAGCATGATCTATCTCCATATGTCGGGATCCACACCCTATCTGACAGCTCTTGATGGCGAAACTTGCTAACCAGATAACCCAAAAGGTGCTCCCATGAAACTCCTCGAATAATATCACATTTGAAACCTTCCAAGTCTATAACTCAAAAATTTAAACATAGTGCTAACAACTGGCTCCATTAGGGATGTTATCCTCCTAGCGAGGTAGTAAAAAACCTTATAGAACAAGTTCCAGGTCCATTTGTTCGCTTTCATTCCTTCTCTGGAACCCTCAATCTGCTTTGAGCTGAAAAACAAACTTCAACCGCTCTGTAAGCAAGTTCCTGTCTACCTGTAAACTGTCACTTGGTCTAACTCTGAAAACTGAAAATGACTGTAACTACATACTTGAAATTATAACTGAAAAATTACTAAAGGGAATTCTCTCCATTTCTAGAGCTTATTCATACCTACCTACCCTATTTAACTGAGCACAAATTCCCAATCAAGTAAACTCTGACTTCCAATGAAGCCACTCAAGCGGTTTATCCAATAATTATGTTTCTTCTTCAGGCTTGATAAAAAATAGATATGATAGACTTAATGGAATAGGTCATAACAAAGGAATTGATCTTTATAGTAGAGATATAACCACTCATTACCATTACCCATCCTCTCCATGTATTCTTCCACCGGATCATAGAAAACATGACATCCCTCAACATACTCTATCTTTTGCATACCATAGGAGAGTTGTCCAAAATGTAACTCCTCTATCATCCTATCAAATTGATATTCAAAATAAATATGAAAGGCACTCTCAAGATTGCATTCAAATGAAATATCCATAATTTCATTCAAAATTTCTGAACTTAAAACTCCACCTTCCTTATATGCTTCAACAGAAATATCATTCTTCTCTCTAACACTTCCAAGCAAACACAATCCTTCATTATGAGATGAAATTTCTGAATGTGAAATATTAAGAAAAGCATTAATTTGGGAACCCTCACCCATGTCTTTGGGATCTAATGCCTCATTTCAAACCACTGATTTATCCATTAGCTGAGATTGACATGATGATTGTTCATCCTCGTCATCTTCTATTTCAAACAAGTTCATGAAATGTACCATATCCTCAACTTTTTGTTTCTGCTCTAAGGCATTGAGTCTGTGTCTTATCGGCTTGAATGAAGAGTAACACAAAGGTAAAATGTCACCTTCAACATGCTCATTGTCCTCTATTTATTCATCCTTTTGACTGTGGATCATAGCCAGTTTCTCTTTACTGATAGACCTCGATTCCATAGTTGGTTTGGAAAGTACAACATCCATGCATTCATCTTCATATTAATCATATATGGGCATTTCGAAATCTATTTTGAAATCACCACTAACAAAATTTTCAATAGGATGATTGCACCTTTTAGAAAACAGATTAGCAGAGTCGTCCCTTTTTATATCATTGGGATGATGATTTTTATGCTTACTAAGAGAGGGTTTGAGATGTACATAGAAATTTTCTCTTTGTTTATGTTTCTCAACCAAGTCTAATTTATTTTCCATTTTATCAGCATTGTCTTGGTCGAAAAATATTTTAGACAATAATGATATTATCTTCAACCTCCAAATAGTCTATAAACATGTGTTGCAGTGTGACTGACTTTCTCTCCGGAAGGAGCAATGACATATCATGAGGAAAGAAAACTGCATAGTGAATCTTTGCAGCATTTTCAAGGGGTTGGACCCCTTTTGGCATGTTATAGTAAAATTTTGATAATATCATGTTGAAACTAGACATGGTTTCATTCTCCTGTTTCTTCAGGGAATAGAATTCTAAAAGTATTTGGTACCATGGCCTTCTCTAACCCCAAAATTATAAAAAGATGTCAGAAAGTTCCTCCCATGTACTGATGGATCCAGGCTACAAGTGTTTAAACCATTTCTTAGCATCTCCTTGCAAAGACTAGAAGAAAGCCCTCATCCAGACATCAACATGTTCTATTTCAAAAAGGTCAAGGAAGTGCTCAAAGACTTGTACATGTTTTCAGCTGTAAGGTTCTTGGATTCTCCATCAAACTTAGGAAGGTACTTGTAGTGCTTTATAGGGAAATTATGAAGAATATGAGGTAAGTGGAGTGGTCGGTATCGGTTTGGGATATCGGAAGAAATAGAGTTATGTGGCATGGAAGTATTGTTAGCTATGGTTTCATGAGTCTCACAGGGGTGGCGATTAAGGTCATGTGGTTTGAATGAAATATCTTGGTCAAAGTCAAATATACAAGGTGATGGAAAACTTTCAGTTCGTAAAGAAGGATATACAGGAGTAAATTCATGGTTCTGTTGTGAGTGTAATGCATAATGAAAAGCTGTTTTGACAAGCTTAGGAATAGATAGTAAAAAATTTACACAGAAGGACAAGGAATCTAGGAGGAAACTGTAACTTGGGTACCTTATTATTTGATCATGCATCTCTATAATTTTTTAATGAGATCATTTCCTCATTAGTGCCTACTAGTTTTATTTGAAAGATTGATCTCTGGATGATATCACTAGTGGAGCCACCGAAAGCTATATTCTCTAAGAATGGTGTCACTAGGTTAAAGATGTACAACCTTCTTGACGGTCTGACTATTGTTCACCATCAACAATCAAATATGAAACTATGTCATTCATACCCAGAGAATATTTGAACCTTCGTTCCCCAGCAATGGCGCCTCTTTGTTAGCACTCAGAACATACACAGGTTGTGAAAGGAAAGTCCCTAGGCAACAACAAAACCGCTTTAGACTGTATTTCTGACCCAATACAATCAGAGAGGGATTTCTCACTATCTACAAGTTTTCACACTCAAAATATTCAATAGGAGATAGTTAGAAGGCCAAATTTCTGAATAGGACAAGTTTGTTTTGTAAAGTTTGGTGGGATAATTCGTGGAGGAGACCATTGGGCCATGGAGTCAATAGTCAGGTATGAAACAAGTTTCAGGAGGTAAGAAGTATGAAGGTTTGTGGATAGAGGCAAGATAGACACCATTTCTTCAATCTGGAGGTATTAGCAGGTGGATTAGCGAATAGAGGGAGACATCCCATCAAACAGAGCACCTAACTAGGGTGAATTGTACAAGACTTTAAAAGAAAATATTTAAAAATTCTTGAACAATGGACCTAGAGAATGCGAGATGAATTCTGGTCCATATACACTACTGCTCAAACATGAAATAAAATACAAACTAAAATGAAAACAAGATGAACAAGCATGTAAAGAAAGTTACTTATTGAAGAAAGAGGTGGCATAGGAATCCCTGCCATGAAATTTTATCATTCCACCTCTACAATTTTATTCAACTCTGATAAACTAAAAAATATTACAATGGAGAGCCCCTGCTCTTGAAAATTCCCAACCCCTCTCCCCTCTGAGGAGAGCCTATTTATACTATCTCAGATCCCCGAGGCTAGTCCTTGGAATCAGACCTAGACTATTTACAGTCACCATCAAAACTAACAACTATAGTGTGGAACTTATGCCATGGTTTACATATATTTCAAACAGACATTATGGAGTTAGTGCACATGCTCAGTTTGGGTGCCAGCACAATGTTTCTGTTGCTGATCCTATTGATCTTGAGAATGATGTCTTCAGGTTTATTTTTAGGTGGTTCATCATTGATTAGGTTCGAAACCTCTGGCCGGCTTATTGAGTCAACAACATGCTTTTATACCTCTCCCTTTGTGTCACCTCCATGGTCAAAACCACCTTTCTCCAAGGATGCAAACTGGAAAGGCAGTTTGTGTCCCCTCCTTTCTCAACCTTCTTCTCTAGGAAACATTGTTAGATGAGGGGCCTGGAAGAAGGGCGGCATTGCTTCTAGAAAAGATAAGCCTCTATAGTGGCTTATCATTTTGTACTCCCCACCTTCCATGAGGCGGGCTCTGCTACAAGAAATACAATGGAGTGTTCCTCCACCGTCCCCACCACCTTTGGTAAGTGGAATTCATATAGAGGGCGGTGCAGGCATTGGACCCCTGATTCTCCAGCCTAAATAATTCCTCCCACAGATCATTGTCAGTGATTGTCCTCATGTGCAAAAGATTTGGAGGTAGTGATGGTGTCAGGGGGTCCTAGAAAAATACTCATGGGATGTGATTATCTAGGCAATGCGCAGCTAGGGGTGTGGCTATCAGAAGAAGGGTGTATCTCTCAAAGTACTTCACGTATGCACCCTGATGGCTAGTGCTATCCTTGGTATGAAAAACTAGGGCAGCGGATGAGCATGGAAATGATCTCACCAACAATCAACACACCTAGGCTTACAAGCTTCTCAAACCATATTTCCATCTCCAACTTCTCGAAATTCTAGGGACTTGCAGCAGAATGGCACTTTGCGCTTTGCCTCTATACTAGCTCATGCTATGCATTTCAATGGATCTGAAAGGTGGTGTTATATAGGACTGGGATACTAGACTCTGGGATGACCAGTCAACATTCTTGCAGATTTCGTCGTCGAGCAGCTTGGTGGTGACATGTGTGAGGGAATGAGCCAAGTGATCCCTTACCTGCTAGAGATCTAGTCATGCCACCTTATCTACTGTGACATTTTGTTATTTAATGTGGAAATTATTTTTGGGCGTCACCCTTTATGGTTGACCAAACACTTCAAGGAATATGGACTGGACGTTCTCACACTCTTTCGCCCATGTGACTCAGGAAACAAAATTATTCTCCTTGTCGCACTTACCCTGCTTCGTGTGGAGAGAGGGTTCACTATTCCACCTCATAGATTCCCATAATAATTTCCTAACTCCACACACCAACCACACAATGGATATCTTCCTTTGAGTGATATGACACTGCCTTAGGGATGATTTCTCCTATACGCACACTACAAATGGAATCAGGGATATCAATTAATCTATCAGGGAGGAAGATCATGCATGAGAGAGTCCCTTCTACTGTCAGATCAACCTTAACATGACCCTTGCGGTCCTAATATTTTCTCAACCATTCGATCTAGACACATTTCACATCCATCGTCCACATGCCTTTGAACCTAAGCCGTTGATAAACAACTCTTCATATTAAATTTCTACAACATCAACGTGTACATATTGATTAGGGGAGATCCACCTCAGCTATTGATCCATGATCAGATTTCATCGGGATCGTCCAACCATGAGAACCTTAACACTTCACTGATCATTTCTCATTTGATAGCCTGTGCAACATATAATCGCAGAATGCTCCTCACCCGTTGATCTTCCCGACCCCTTATTATTGATCGTAGATCTTCGTGGCCTCTACAAATTTTCATGAATTGAGATCTTGACATCGCCCACTCTAGTTTAGATCACGGAATTGACTATGACCATAGATCTACTTCTGCCTTTATCTTAGTCGTCTGACCTTTCTCCTTTTAATATATTCCATGATTTGGAAAAGATTCTTCCTTTGCACATGTTCATTGCACGGAATTGTTTATGGCCGTCGATCTGGCTTTGAATTCTTGACCCTCCAACACTTCTCTTCTTTATCTGCCTTCGTAAATATAAATACCGAACCTTACTTCACATCTACCACTGGCGGAATGTCTTTCTATTGTCGATCTACATCACCTTGCACCTAGACTGTTGAAGCTTGACACATTTTATGCTTATCCCGCCACTGCATGCTTCAATTCATAGCATGATCTATCTCCATAGGTCGAGATCCACACCCTATCTGACAGCTTCTGATGGTGAAACTTGCTAACTAGATAACCCAAAAGGCACTCCCATGAAATTCCTCAAATAAGATCACATTTCAAACCTTCTAAGTCTATAATTCAAAAATTTAAACATAGTGCTAATAGGACCATCATGCAGGAGGGATATACTGACTCAACAGAAGCATAGGAGAAAATGTTGTTGGAAGCACTATAAAGTAGAGAAAAACAAAAGGAAATCTTTGGAAATCCAAATCTAGAAATAAATGGATTGGAGAGGGAGAAAGGAATTCTTCCTTATTCCATAAAACCACCATTCAACATAGGCAAGCTAACAAAATTGTACGCATAAAATATGAAAATGGCACGATGGTAGAAAATCATAAAGATATCGAAAATGCTCTTGTCACTCATTTCAGGGGCATAATGAAAGAACCTCAAGTGGAAAGAAATACTGAAATGGAAAAATTCCTTGAGAACATACCCACCCTAGTGACTTTGGATCAAAACCAACTCCTATCGTGACCCATTGAGATGGTTGAGATGGAGGAGACGATCAAGCAATTAAAAGATGACAAAGCGCCAGGCCCGGACGGTTTCACCACCAATTTATTTCATGCCTGTTGGATTACTATAAAAGAAGAGGTTTTGGATATTGTGAAGGCCTCGAGGAGAACTGGGAAAATACTTAAGCTTTCAACTCAACTTTTATCACCCTCATTCCCAAATAAAATGGAGAGGACTCCCCAAATAAATTTCGACCCATCGCACTTTGCAATGTCATTTTCAAAATCATTACAAATACTATTGCTAATAGACTCAAACCCTTACTTACTGGTCTAGCTTCCAAAGAAAAATCTGATTACGTAGAAGGTTAAAAAATCCTTGATGGTATCATTCTCTCCCATGAAATTATACATTTCCTCAAGACCTACGAAAAACCAGTGATGCTCATCAAGCTCGACCTTTCCAAATATTTTGACAAACTCAATTAGAACTTCATGGAAAAAATGCTATTGGATTTGGGCTTCTGTCAACAATGGATTAACTAGATTCTTAAACTAACCTCCACCTCTTTATTTTCTATCCTGGTCAATGGGACTCCCTCATAGGCCTTCAAACCCTCCAGGGGCATCAGGCAGGGGGACCCCCTTCCACTTTCCTCTTTGTCCTCGTGATGGAAGGATTGGGTCTCAGGGACCTGACCACTAGAAATAAAATAGGAAACACCACGATCTGGTGGCAATGGAAAACTCACAGCAATGAACCTTGGGCGATGTTTTTGATAGCCAAATATGCTCCAGACCACAACAAGCATAATCTCATTAGATTCAACATCAACATCAAGGGTTCCCATATTTGGAACTTAGCTTAGGCCAATCGCAAAATTGTTCAGAATTTGAGTTTTTGGGAGATAAGGGATGGAGAGACAACATATTTCTTCCAGGACTCTTGGAAACAACTTAGCCTGCTTAAATATAACCATGACCTACCCACTCTAGGAGAACAACTGCAAATCAAGAATCTCACCAGAGTTAGCAAATTTTGGAGTGATAGCAACCCAGAAGATCACTACAGGAAATGGAAATGAAAGGAATGGTGGCAAAACATCAATCCCACCGAAGAAATACATGCTTTCTGGGAGGATCTCCAAGCACACAAATTAAGGATAAGTCATAGAAATGATAAGTTACAATGTGCTTTTACCAAGGTGGAACGTAAAACCTGAAAGAAGCAGCTGCGACCCTAAACAACATCACAACAAATGACCAATACATTGAATGGAAAAATATTTGGAAGGCCAACTTGTGGCCCATGATATCCACCTTCCTTTGGCTTCTCCTACACAAATGTATTATGATTGGGGAAAATCGTCAAAAGAGAGGCTGCATAGGACTGGATTGGTGTTGCCTTTGTGAAAATAATGGGGAGACTACAAATCATCTTCTAGATGAATGCAACTTTACAAAAAAAAATTGGAGTGAAGGGGAAAGGATATTTTGGAAAAATTCAAGAAGAAGAGGACATCCAGATCTCGCCATAGCACAATGGCTGCGACAACCTTTTATTAGCCAACTGCTCAATAGAATTTGCAAGTTATTTCCAGGATTTCTTGTTTGGTAAATTTGGATCGAAAGGAATAACATAATTTTCAATAACAGAGCCAAAACGGAAGAAGAGGTCTGGTATATTCTCAAAAATCACATACACGAAACCTTAAAATTAAATTCATGGAATGACAAGGATATTACCACCAACAAAAATGAGATGCAAATTCTCCAATATTGGAGCATAACAAAAATCCCAATCTATTTAGGGAAAGTAGGGAAGAACACAATATGAGCCAGATCTCTCACCCAGTGGACCTTTCCACCCACTAGTACTTTAAAATTAAACTTCGACAGTGCCTCTAAAGTCAATTCGGGTTTGGCTGAATTCCAGGGAGCTATAAAAGAAAGGGTTAAAGGAGCCATCCAGGGAGTTTATTGGGGATCTATTGGAACTTCCACCAACAATGTGGTCAAGTTGGAAGGACTGGTAATGGGAATGGAATGGGAAATCAAGAGCAACTAGCTCCCACTTATTTTGGAGGTGGACTCACTTATGATCATCAAAAAGGAGAGGAGATTGCAAGATGGCTCCACCGAAAGCAAAATCTCCAACAATTGTCATTTGGAGGGAAAACTTGGATATCTACACGCTAACCTAGAGAGACATCCAACTGTCATCTTTCAACATGTTAAGAGAAATTCCAACAAGTTGGATGACTCCATTGCAAATAAAGGCATCCTAGACAATGCCACCTTTCAATATTTCAAGTGAGACGATTATCACCTTTAGGAAGACAAAAGGAATTGGCTCTATTTAGCCTCTCAAGAACTTTGAAACTTGGATGTGAGTGGTCAACATCCAAAAAGGGGTGAATTTGATAGTGACTAGGTGCATGAGGGGACATGTGTTGACTATTTCCATTCCTGAACACATGCATAAGACAACTAGTGTAGGCATAGAGGAGTGTAAGCTCAATAAAATTCATGGCAAGCATACCATCTTGCATGGGGAGTTTTATGGAAAATTAATTTTGTTACAGGCCATGGATCTCGACGGTGATTCAAAGGAGGTGATATATGTGCAACTCCATCCCTCGACCATGCATAGGCATACTTGGTTCTGCAATGGTGGGGTTCTTTGTTGGCATCCTACTATCTATTTGAGAAAGGAGCAGCAAGAGATGATGGAGTTAAGTATTATGTAGTCGGCTTGGGATCAGAAGCATCATCGAGAAGGATTATGAAATTCTAGGGTGAACAACAACACGAAAGGTAGAGGTCGGATGCATAAGTGCTTGCATCGATGTCACTATTCCACCATAGTTTTAGTATGTTCTTTCAGTATGGAAGCTCTGGGTAATGAAGAGGAGGAATGGGAAGCCCTGTTTAACCAAGAAATGTCGGAGCATATACGACAATCCATATATGTGATGGAAAATCATATTTTCAGTGAGTTTTGTTTGAATCTTGGTCATGAGGTGGTCATGTCCAATTACTAGAGTCTCAAGTTCATCCTCTTGCTTTCCATGAATAAGAGGGAGAGTTTCGCTAAATTGGTTGTTGGTTTATTGGTCAATAATGAGAGGGGGGGTGAATCGATATTGTTATAATTTTACTATTTTAACCACTATTTAAATCTATCATTAAAAACAAATAACAAAAAGAATACACATAACACGATTTTAATGTGGAATCCCAATAAGGTAAACCACCAATACGTCCTATTATTGCAAAATTGTTATTTACGAATATTTTTTCTTGCTGCTACAGATAAGGATGGTATTACACATTGTTTACCAGCAACTATTGGAAGGAGCATACGACCCCCTGGTTTATCATCTACTACGTAAAGGATGCTACGACACCCTATTTACCAGCAGCCACTGGAAGGAGGCTACGACCCCCTGGTTTATCAGCTGCTACTAAAAGGATGCTACGACACCCTATTTTTTCAACTACGACTGATAGGATGCTCCTACACCCTATTTACGAGCTTCCACTAGAAGGAAGCAACAACCCCCTACAAGCATGTTTCCTACCCCAGCAGCACCCTCCCACCCTAATATGTTTTCTGTAAAGTGCTAGATTTCTTCTCCCTCAATTCTCTGTCACACCCACTGGTTTCTGTTTCTGATTTTTTGATGTGGACGCTAGAGAAATTTTCTCTCACTCATACTTCTATGTATAAGTACTTTCATGTTTCCTACGGACACATCTCTTTATTATGGAAACATACCCTTTCACAATCATGCCCTTTCAATTTGGTAGTCACACCTTTTCAACAATTTGTGACTAACGACTTAATTAAATAATTAATTAAAAACTCCTTGATCACTTCTAATCTGCGAGATCCCTTCTTCTCTGATCACATGATTTGTCAAACCAATGCTTGTGTACTTCCTCTCCTCTAACAGTGGGAATACTCTATCTTCATACCTTCGGGATTCTCTTTTCTCATGCCTGTGGGCTTCTTTTCCTCCTCTGCTAGCTCTTTATGGGATATCTTCATCGCAGGCTCATTTGTACACGTTTCTCTCACAAAACACGAGCTTCACCTTCCATCCATGAGTTTGATGTTGGACATTCTTCTTTACCATTTATGGACGCACCTCAGAATTCATTTCTGCAACTCATCTTAATGTTTTCTGGTGCTTCTGCAATATCCTTCTCCAGAATGAATCGAGTTCATTGATCTAATTTTGATTCTCTCCGGTCCGTCATTCTAGCACATAGATTTCCCCCTCGAAATCGTATTTCTACACCATGGTTTGCTCATCAACGATTCCCTATCATTGATCTTTGTCAGGTGTTTTACTGACCATTGATCTCTAGATTGTAGGATGTGGGATGTCGACTGTCCATTTTTTCCTTTCCGCAAGCTTCTTTCTGCAATTTTCCTTCCACACTATCAATATTTTGCAGAGTCTTTCCTGACTTTCGATCTTTCGGATTGTGGGTTACGGGATATCGACTGTCCACTTTTTCCTTTCTGCAAGATCCTTTCCGCAAGATTATTTCTACAATTTTTCTTCCACACTGTCGATATTTTGCGGAGTCTTTCGCTACCTTCGATCTTCTGGATTGCAAGTTTCGGGATGCGGGATCATAAAATCATTAAACATTAAATCCACAATTCCCTTTCCACATTTTTCTTCTGCACCGACGATCTCTTTTAGTGAAACTAATCTCAGCTGTCCGATCTTGATCTTTTACGAAAATTTGGATTTTTCACCTAACTGTCGAAATTAATCTTTAACCGTCCGATCTTGTGTGGGATGATTCCTAACCGTCGATTTTAAATTGAATACGAATCTGCATAATTTCTTTGCAAAAATCCTCTGCGATGTTTGCAAATAGTTTCTTTGTTCTTCGATTGTTACATATATTCTATCTCTCGTTCATTTCACTCTTTTACAGTTCCACTCTTCATTTGTCTAACCATATTTGTCATTCATACTGCATCTCTACTTCCACTCGACCTATGTTCTTTGTTTCATTAACCATTGTTTACATCATACTATCGACACTGTCTTGGAAGCCTTCATATAATTAATTCATGATGTCTTATCATCCATGTCCATCTCATCCATTTCATTTGTTATAAATGAACTTTTATGATATGATCATTAGGACACCATCATATTCCACGTCATCATATGTGTCATGCCACATCCTCAACTATTCCATGTCATGTCATGACTACCTTAATATTTCACTGAGTTTGTCATGTCATCATATCCACTAGTTATTCCTTTTTCATTCATGAACATCTTTGACATCAATGACAACTATATACTCAACAATCTCCCCCTTTGTCATTGATGACAACCTCTAAACATTATCCCCCTTTGACAACAATGACAAAGGATAACCCATTATGCCAATGTTGTACCTATTTTGATAGAGGATTTCCTGTCTTTCTACTTTTCAACAGCTGCCCCTATCATCATAGATCCCCTTTGTTAACTGAACTATGTTACTTAATCATTGTATTATCATTTATCGTAATACTTCCTTTCTTGCAAAAGGTTCTTAGATAATAGCTTAACTGATAGATCCATGGACTCCCCTTATCACTGTATCTCCTCTCCTTTGTCAATATTTTTGTGACAGTGTTTACACTCGACATTTTTTCACACTCTTCCATTTTCTGTCTAGGACACATGTCTAAAAGAAAAAATATGTTCCTGCTGCCATATCTAATGGTCTATTCTTCTTGTAAGTTAATTGGCTTCTTCTTTTACCATAATTCCTTAAGCTTGTACATTTAGATCTTCATATGAAAACTTATCATATACTACTGGATTCTTTTGGATTTTAGATCTATATTATCAACTATCTAGAGACCCATAACTTTAGATCCTCAACATAGAGATTACTTCATACTTTCTCTTATGTCATCCATACACCAACCTTGATCACCCATCATCTTTGAAGAATATAGATTTCAAATTACTTCAACACTAGATACCAATTGGAATTGTTTGACTTTAACTCCCCCCGAGTATAAGATCCCTTCTAATGCTATTTTCATGGTTTTATTTAAATAACGAGATAACTTTTTAGAAAAGGATCCCACAGTCATCACTACATCCTTCTTCAACACCTTCATCTTTATTGGTGTATTATTTTATATCTCCATCTTGATTTTCCTCATAAAGGATGCCATCCTTATTTATGCATCTATTATTCTCATCGTTATCTTTGGAGACCTCACTGATGTTTGAAATCTTTATTTCTTCTACATATTTGGAGTCATCCTTTCTTCTCCACATCTTTTGTTTGATGGTCTGAGATTTGATTGCAACAGTATTCCTTGTAGGAGTCTTCAATTTACAATCTCTTGCCATATGTCCATGGTTATTACACTTATAACATTCTATGTCATATTTTTGGAGTAGTGTAAAAAGATTATTATTTCCCTTCGATCTATTACTTGATGAATTCTTCTTGTATTTTGGAACCTTTCTTTCAGTTCTATAATTTAAGGCTTTATGACCAAAATTATTACAAGAATAGCAGTGACCTAAAAATATTTGTAGATATCTATTTGGACTCTTGGGTTCTATATTATATCTATTTTTATCGTGATAAATTAAGCCGGCTTTATTGCTTCCTTCCCTTTTAGCTGGAGTCTTTAGTACTTCAGCATAGTTTTTCTTACATCCTTCTTGATTGGTGACATGAAAATTCTTTGGCTTATTCTCTTTAATGAACACCAAACCATACCTATCACTTGATGGTATTTGGCTAGTCAGAATGTCATCTAGAATCCTTGAGTTGTTCTCAAACTTTGGTTTAATGGATTTTTCATCGACTCCTTCTCTAAGTTGAGTAATTTCTTTCTCAAGTTTTTCAGAATCTTGAATTCGCTTCTTGAGCAAAACTACTAGGTCTTTCTCACTCTTCTTGGCCTCTTGAAGTTGGTTTCTCAAATCAGTAATAATCTAATTTGTCTCTTCTTGGTATTTAGACAGTTTCTCTTTCAAAAGTTTATTTCTTTTCCTACATCTTTCAATTTGATCTACAACAACCATGTATTGAGCTTCTATGTCCACTTTTGATTCCTCATCTGAATTTAGTGTTCCTATAAAGAGGATCTCTTCATCTTCACTCATCTCCTTATATTCACTTTCTTCCTTGGAATAGAAGTTCTTCTTTTTAAACTTTTTCTTACCCTTATGACAGCAAGATTCTTCATGGTCACTCTCCTCTTGTTTTGGGTAGGAACACTTATGGGAAAAATGTCCAATCCTTTCACAGTAAAAACATTTCAAAGGTAGATTACCTTTATATCTTCCAGTTCCTTTCTTAAGTTTACTTAAAAAGAGGGCTTCCTCATCATCTAGATTCTATGATTTATTTTTGGAAGAGACTTTAAACATTGCTTCTTTCTTTGAGGTTTCATTTAGTCCATTTCTCATTCATACGCAGTGAGAATTCCATGCATCTCATCTGCTGTCACTATTTTAAGGCCATCTCATTCCTCTAGGGTGGAAACCTTTGAGTCACATCTCATTGGTAATGTTCTTAGTATCTTGCTTACCACTTCCCTTTCTTTCAATTTTCCTCCAAGAACTATAATAGAATTAACCACCTCATCCACACAAAGAAGGTATTCCCCAATATTCTCTTCTTCTCTCATTTTGAGGCTCTCAAATTGACTTTTATATGTCTGTAGTTTGGATTCTTTGACCTTAGATGCTCCTTCATAAATAATCTTCAACTTATCCCAGGCTTGTTTGGAAGAAGTGCATTGCATAACCTTAGTAAAAACATTGTTTGTTAATCCACTCAATATTGCATTTAGTGTAGAAATAATAGATCAATTCTATGAGAAATTATGCTAGGAAGAAGCACATGAAATAGATCTTGCTACTAAGAATTCTCACAAGCATACATAGGAAAAATAGAGAGAAGAAAAGAGACTGAATCGCATGAATTAAGAGATGAATATTGTTGTGTATCCTTCCATTAAATAATGATGAATAATAGTGTACATAAATATTACATCCTTCATAGGAAAATTGAGTTGTATGGAGACAACTCATAAAACTCAAGAAGGATGAGTTACCAAAATATAACAAACCCCCATAGGTGGCTAAAGCACTTCCCAAATCTATGAAAAACCTCACAAATAGGAAAAAGCATGAGTGAGTTGTAAAGGAGATGGAAAAATAATTCTAATCCTAGAAAATGGAGGAAAAGTCATGAAGGATGGGTTGGAAACAAAAGGACCCAGATTCCTAGTTTGACTAACTTTACCTTATCCACATAAAAGCAGGAAAAACAGAATAAAGCAGAATCTACCGTAAAGTGCTGTATACTAATTTTGGATGATCAAAAGGTGGTCTAGATCAACCAAGAATCAGAAATAAAGCATTCTTAGGTTATAGATGGCATGTATTGACTTTAAGGGGCAAGTGTATGCCAACTAATTAAGCTAGTGGGTTAATAATTAATCAAATAATGATTAATTATTTTACCCTAAATTATGAGTGGGTTTAAAATATTCCAACACCCCCCTATAATTCTGACTTTATGATGGTATGACAAAAAATATAGATGCATATGGATGCATATAGGGCCCAACAACAAGGCTATATTCACACTTTAACAATTATTATGTCTAGAAAAGTGAGGAAAGATGCAAAACCACATGGGAAAAATCCTCCCTCAAGATAGGACAAGGCACAAAATTTGAAATATGTCTTCAACATATATTCATCTTCACTTTAATGAGCTGAATGAACTGATTTTCGATGAAAAACTTGTTGGCGAAATCATGAACTCCACGACCATGTGCTAGAGTGTAGAACCTGCAAGAAGGAAGAGGAGAGACTCCTTGTAGGAGAGACTCCTTGTATCTCATCAACTAATGAAGTAGGAGAATTATCTGAATGCTTCTTGCTACTATCACACTATGATCTGTAAACATACGTTGAAATGGAAAACATATCTGTGCATACTCCTTTCCAAAGAGTACAAAAATTAAGACAAATTATTTCACACCCAATTCCTTGAATAGCTACAAAATTGTGATGTGAATCACATGTCAATATTTCAATATGATGTAGCACCTTTCCATATATTATATGAGGATGATAAAACTCTGATATTTTAGAAACATTAGCAAATGGAACAACAAATAAAAAGGCTTCAGTGGCTCCATGAGGATAAAGGGCTAGACTAGGAAAATTATGAGCAACTGGAGAAAATTGATAGGTGTAAAAATATGAATGATGGATGGGAATAATATCTGAACCATAAGTGTTTAGAATAGATCCAAACATGTTTAATATTAGTCCAAATATGACTGAGGTCATGCATAAACAACAACTTATATATAGGAAAGACTTCAAACCATGTAAGATAAGTATCACGGCATAAGAGACCAATGAGGAATCAACTAGTGAACTAGGGATTTGTATAGTCTTAGGATTATTCAAAGCTATGGTAGATGGTATGGATGTTGGTATGATATGTGTATCAACCTACAAATATTCTTCTAAATCATAATCCAAAGGATCACATATAATCATATCAGTAAACTCATGGGAATACACTGGTAATGAATCCTCTGTATGAAAGGAGGAAAGAATAAGATGTTCACAGTCTTCAAGAAGGCTATCAGTATTGATGCCAAGAACAAAGGAGGAGATGTTGAAGCACATGAGATCAAGTAAGGTAAGTGGTATGACACAAATAAGGCTTGATTTGGCTAAGCAAACATCCTAGAAATCACTGGGTTGTACACCATCAATGAGAGAGGTATGCACAAAGTGTGAAGGATCTAGCACATAGATCTCAAAATTTAAGATCGGAGATTTAGAGAACAATGAATGGGTTATAGGATCATCATCAGTATAAATATCATCTCCATATGTTACTTATTTTTCATCAATAGTATCACAAAAAGAAAAATCATCTTCAAGAGACACAAAAAAAGATGGCTCCTTAATATTTGCTTCTTCATTAAAGCATGAAGCATTCGAATGAAAGAGGGTAGCAGTAACATGAAATGGATACTCAGTAGAATGTATGAGACGATGTATATTTAGAGACATTCCCAAACACATAATTCCATAAGCTATATCACAATTATTTATCCAATCAATATTCTCTTCATAAGACTCGGGTTCGCTTAATGCACCATTGGAGACATCAAAGAGACATTGCCTCTTCAAGTATGCACTCATATTTGGATTCCAATCAGCATAGTTGAAAGGATATAGTAGAGGAAATTTTGAATCCATATTGAAGTTGTTGATATGCTCTAGGAGATACTCTCTGCAACCTGCAAAAAAAATTAGGAGAAAATCTTGTAAGCTAGACAAGCTCTTCTTTAGAGAGGGATATGAGATTGGATGCACTCCTCAACTTTGTAGAAATTGATAAACCTTGCTACTCTGATACCATGTAGAATATGGCAAGTTTGTTCTCCCTATAACTCTGATTGCATGTAGAAATAATAGATCAATTATTCTAAGAAGAAGCACAGGAAATAGATCTTGCTACTAAGAATTCTCACAAGCATACATAGGAAAAATAGAGAGAAGAAAAGAGACTAAATCACATGAATGAAGAGATGAATATTGGTGTGTATCATTACTTTGAATAATGATGAATAATAGTGTACATAAATAGTACATCCCTCATAGGAAAATGAATTTGTATGGAGACAACTCATAAAGCTCAAAAAGGCTGACTTACCAAAATATAGCAAACCCCCATAGGTGGCTAAAGCACTTCCCAAATATATCAAGGACCTCACGAATTGGAAAAAACATGAGTAAGTTGTCAAGGAGATGGAAAAAACATGATAATCCTAGAAAATGGAGGAAAAGTCATGAAGGATGGGTTGGAAACAAAAGGACCTAGTTTCCTAGTTTGACTAACTTTACCTTATCCACAGAAAAGCAGGAAAAGAAGAATAAAGTAGAATCTGCTGTAAAGTGTTGTATACTAATTTTGGATGGTCAAAATGTGGTCCAGATCAACCTAGAATTAGAAATAAAGCATTCCTAGGATATAGATGGCATGTATTGACTTTAAGGTGCAAGTGGATGCCAAATTAATCAAACAATAATTAATTATTTTATCCTAAGTTATGAGTGGGTTTAATATATTCCAACATTTAGGGATTTGGCATTACCTTCATATTCACTTAGTTCAACTGTGTCTGTAGGGTATTGGTTTCCTATTTTAAGGTCATTTTTTGTTGCTTCCCAAACCTTCCATCCCAGGTACATCAGATGACACCTCATTCTTACACTCCAGTAAGCATATTTTTCTCTTATAAATAGTGGAGGTCTGTTAGTGGCCAAGACATCTTGTTGATCCATAGTGGTTTTATAAAATATCTACCTTCCAGTGGTTAAAATGTGTTGAAGGAACCCGCTCTGATACCAATTGTTGGTTTATGGTTCAATACTAAGAAGGGGGAGGTTGAATCAGTATTGTTTTATTTTTACTATTTTAACCACTATTTAAATCTATCATTAAAAACACATAACAACAAGAATACACATAACACAATTTTAACGTGGAATTCCAATAGGGTAAACCACCAATATGTCCTATTACTGCAAAATTGTTATTTACAAATAGTTTTTCCTGATGCTATAGAAAAGGATGGTATTACACCCTGTTTACCAGCAACTACTGAAGGGAGGCTATGACCCCCTGGTTTATCAGCTACTACTGAAAGGATGCTACGATGCCCTATTTACCAACAACCACTGGAAGGAGGCTACAACCCCCTGGTTTATCTGTTGCTACTGAAAGAATGCTATGACACCCTATTTTGATAGGTACGAATGACATGATGCTCCTAAACCCTATTTACCAACTTTTGCAGGAAGGAGGAAACAACCTCGTGCAGGCTTGTTGCCTTCCCTAGCGCCACCCTGCCACCCTAATATGTTTTTTGTAAAATGCTATATTTTTTGTCCCTCAATTCTCTGTCACACCCATTGGACTTTGTTTCTGATTTTCTGATGTGCACACTGGAGACACTTTCTCTCACTCATACTTCTATGTATAAGTACCTTCATGTTTCCTATTGACACATCTCTTTAATTTGGAAACATACCCTTTCACAATCATGCCCTTTCAAATATGATAGTCACACCTTTTCAACTATCTGTGACTAACTATTTAATTAAATAATTAATTAAAAACTTTTTGATCACTTATCATCTGCGAGATCCCTTCTTCTCTGGTCGCGGGATTCATTAAACCAATGCTTGTGGAATTCATCTCATCTATCAACATGAATACTCTATCTTCATACCTTCGAGCTTCTCTTTTTCTCATGCCTGTGGGCTTTGTTTCATCCTCTATGAGATCTCTATGAGCTATCTTCATCGCAGGCTCATCTATACACGTTCTCTCACAAAACACGGGCTTCACCTTCCATCTATGAGTTTCATGTTAGCCATTCCTTTTTACCATTTACGGATGCACCTCAGAATTCATTTCCGCAACTCAGCTTAACATTTTCTGGTGCTTCTGCAATCTCCTTCTCCAGAATGAATCGAGGCCATTGAGATAATTTTGAGTCTCTCCACTCCGTTGATATAGAAAATAGATTTCCCCCTAGAAATCGTATTTCCACACCACAGTTTCCTCATCAACAATTCCCTACCATTGATCTTTGTCAAGCATTGATCTCTATATTGCGGGATGTCGACTGTCCGCTTTTTCCTTTCCGCAATTTTTTTTCCACACCGTTGATATTTTGCGGAGTCTTTCCTGACCTTCGATATTTTGGATTATGAGTTGTGGGATGTGGGATGCGGGATGCCAACTGTCTGCTTTTTCCTTTCCACAAACTCATTTCTACAAGCTCCTTTCTGCAAGCTTCTTTCTGCAATTTTTATTTCGCACTATCGATCTTTTGTAGAGTCTTTCCCGACCTTCGATCTTCTGGATTGCGGGTTGCTGGATGTGGGATCATAAAATATTTAAATGTTACTTCCACAATTTCCTTTCCACATTTTTCTTCCGTACCGTCGATCTCTTTTAGCGGAACTAATCTCAGCCATCCGATATTGATCTTTTATGGAACTTTGGATTTTTTTCCTCACTGTCGAAATTAATCCTTAACCGTTAGATCTTGTGCAGGATACTTCCTAACCATCGATTTTAAATCGAATGCAAATTTGTACAATTTCTTTGCGAAAATCCTCTGCGATGTTTGAAAATAGTTTTTCTATTCTTCGATTGTTACATGTACTCTATCTCTCGTTCATTTCACTCTTCTGCAGTTCCACTCTTCATTTGTCTAACTAGCTTTGTCATTCATACTGCATCTCTACTTCCACTCGACCTCTGTTCTTTATTTCATTAACCATTGTTTACATCATACTGTCGACATTGTCTTGGAAGTCTTCAAATCAGTCATTCATGATGTATTATCATCCATGTCCATCTCATCCATTTCATTTGTTATAAATGACCTTTTATGATATCATCATTAGGACACCATCATATTTCATGTCATCATATGTGTCATGCTACATCCTCAACTATGCCATGCCATGTCATGACTACCTTAGTCTTTCACTGAGTTTGTCCTATTATCATATCGTCTGGTTATTCCTTTGTCATTCGTGAACACCTTTGACATCAATGACAACTATATACTCAACACTCGTTAAAATCATTGTTGGTACTTTCAAGGATGATGCCGAAAGTGTCGTGGTTCACATGAAGAGCCTGCTTCAATTGGATGAGCCTCCTTTTTAGCGTGGGAAAAGGAACAACGAGGACGAGGGAGCCAACAATAGAGATCCAGCAATGCAGCTGGGGGTGTCCGTAATGATGATACGGGGGAGAAAGAATCCAACATGAGGCCCTAGCCTCAACCTCGCTTCGGGTCCTTTTCTTGTTTTTTTGTGCTTATCTTCCTTTGCTTCTCATGTCTATACATACCTTACTATTTTTGGCTAGTAGAATAATGAGGCTTCCACAGTTTAGAGCTTGGGAAACCCTCACCCTCTTGAGACATACAGTAAGGTATATTTTGTTTATCTTTCTTTTTTGGCTGCAAGACCATTACCTGAATCCATGTTTCAGGAGTCAGGATTATGTAAATATTCTATTTTGGCTTAAGATGTAATAGAAAAGGGTCCATCTTATTAACAAAAAAAAAATAGTGTATGCTCAATCCAAAATCAATTCAAAGGATCAAACCAAGTAAATTTCAATATATGACGAGGAAAGAAATAATCGAGTGAGAGGGATTGTGACTTTGCAAACATTTGATCCGTTCTCACTTCCTTTAAAAATTCTGTAAGTCTTCGCAACCATTGCATTTTGTATTAAGTTTAAAATTCACATTTCATATGTTAAATTGAAGTTCCTTCCAAATTATATGTTAAATTAAAGTTCGTTTGAGCATCTGAACCATCGCTCTCTTACATCTCTTTAGTTCATTGTATCAAAATCAATGTTTAGTGCAAAGTTCAGAAGCTGTGAAATTCATTTTATTTTCTATTTTATCCCAATATCTCCCAACCTAAAAGAGAATATCATCTTTCCCGCGTGAAAGAGCATATCAGTCGACATTTTATACGCAGATCAGATAGCTTCTGAAGGTATTTCAATACCAAAGTGCAGAGAATCATCCCATTAATTTGCGAAGGAAGATCCGTGCAAAATGCCCTTCGGCGACACATTAATTTTTGGCAATATTTCAAGATACAAAATCCTACATTCTAACATATAACTGCCCTATTTTAGACGGTTGGCCTTATTATCGAAATTTCAGTTTCCCTCTTGCTTTATTTATATATTTCCCTAACATTCGAAACCTCGAAGAGGATATTAAAAAAATCTTAGTGTAGGTTGACCTTGAAGAAATGAATTTACTCGTGGAGTTGAATCAAAATTCAAACCTTGAGTGGCACAATAGACTTAAAAATCAGAGTAGGTTTACAGGGAAAATAAAAAACTACGCAGGCACTTAAAGATATGATAGTATTTCGTTACTTTGGATTAAACCCTCCGTTTCTCATGAAATTATGGACGGGACTGAGTAAGCGTCATGATTGGGATCATTGAGAGAAGCTCGTCTCACCATGTATCTCTCCGCATTGACACCATCCACCGCGTGCTACCTACGGGCTATGTCTGAGACACAAGACCCGATCGCTTCAGTTTAGTGTTCGATGGAAAATCCAACAGACAAACTACTCATTTCGATCTCACGCTATAGATGTGTCACTGAAAGGCATTCTGAGCTTGGTTCCAATATTACCCAATCTAACCTGATACTATTCACGTCAAAGTGAAATTGTCGTGAACATTAATGCTCTGAGGTTTTACAGTATATAAGGAAAAACAAGGTTTAATGTGATCTTATTTCAATCCATAATATAATTATATTAAAAGATATCTAACCATTGTAAAATATTTGCAAAAGCTTCTATAAAGATCATAAGGAAGCACGTTATGAAATTCACTCTTCACTTTAAATTGTTTTAAGGAAGCACTGTGAAATTGATATTAATATTAATGTTATTAGGTTTTCAAAAGGTATAAATAGCCTAGTAAAATTGCATGTGCAAGGTAAAATTAGTTTAGTAAAAAAGTAAAAAAACATAGTAATATTACTTTTAATGCATATTAAAATTAGTTTTATAACAATGCATATACATAGGAAAGTTATTGCAATGCAAAATTTATTATGTAAAATGCATATGCATTAATATGTAATAATATATATGTTTAGTAAAATAATCTAATAATTTTAATTATTTCATTCATTTATGTGACTCTAGTGTAACTTTTTTCTCTATATCAATTTTCTATGATGGTGAGGGTTAAATGACTACGAGGACCAATCTTAATTTGATTCAAACTTAATTAAAAAACAAGTGCATACATATAATTCACTGTTTGTAGTTTGATTTAGTATTTCTCTTTGCATTGATTTAAAAGATTTTGATTTTAAAATCCAGTATATTAAATAAATTAGCTGAGATTTGATTCCTTCCATCAAAGGTCCTTCTTTCTCGGGTCTCTCTTGAACATAAATTCATGGATTGAACTGAATTTAACGTGTTTTCTATCATGTTGTATATATATGCAATTATGCTAGGGCTTACTTATTATGCAAATAAAATATGGTACATAAGCTAGCACTTGGAGTAGACATTGCTTGGAGCTTGGTTGTTTACTTACATCAAATGGACACCTTTTGCACGACAGGTGAAAGTAAACTGAAACTAGAGCTTGCAAAACCACTAGCCCGAGTTTTCAAAGTTGAGTTGGAATGTTTCCATCCTTTGTTGCTCGGTGTGTCAATATACCGCATGGTAGCGTATCCTTCCTTCTCTTCCTTCCCCTTTACCTCTTCGCGTATCAGACCTTTCTCTTTTTGATTTCATATCATAAAGTAACGAACCCCGAATCACCATGTCGGGTCTAACAACAAGTAGAGCTGGAGTGACATGGAATTTGCCGGCAGTAAGTTACTCTTTCCTCCTGCATTAAATTTTTATCCTCCCCTCTGCCGATGAGGTGTTTTTCTTCGTGCGGGACCAGTTTCTCATCCACTAGATGATCGCTTTGCTTATTACATGATTCCACGGAAATCAGTTGAACGAGCCTGAGGTTAGGGGTATGCTTTACCAACTATTTTAAGTATTTCCCAAGAACGAAAGTAATATCTTCCCTCTCAAATTCACCTGACCATAGGCCTTAATGAATGAATTAAATCCTTAATCCAATGAATCGGAGTAATCGGGCCCTAAAAGCATCCTTCAACTCATAAAGACAATAGTGAATTCATAATCATTCTGAACATGATAAAGGGATACTTCGTTACTTAATATTTTTTTTTAAGAAACTCAGCCATTAACCAATAGGAGGAAGGAGGGAGCGGAGCTCCGCTCCGGGGTGCCAAAGGGCCACCCCTAACAGGCGGCGCGATTCTGAGAATCGCGCCACCTATTAGGGGCGGCCCTTTGGCACCCCCAGAGTGGAGCTCCACTCCCCCGCGTCCCTCCTCCCCCTAATGGTTCGCTTAGCATCTGTATCACCCCCTCACTATTATAACGATGGACCTTCCAACTTTTAGGGCCTTCAATCTTTGAGGAGTCATTTGTGAGACCTTATCTTGTAATGCTGGAAATTGTGGAGAAGGTACTCAGAATCGCGTCGCCTGTTAGGGGCGGCCCTTTGGCACCCCCGGAGCGGAGCTCCACTCCCCTGCGTCTCTCCTCTCCCTAACGGTTCTCTTAGCATATGTATCACCCCGTCGCTATTATAATGATGGGCCTTCCAACTTTTAGGGCCTTCAATCTTTGAGGAGTCGTTTGTGAGACCTTATCTTGTAATGCTGGAAATTATGGAGAAGGTACTCGGTGACATGAAATTCCTCGTTTCACGTCTGAACATAACAATAATGTCGCGTTATTTACATATTTTATTTAAGAAACTCAGCCCTTAACCAACAGGAGGGAGGAGGGAGAGGGAGCTGAGCTCCGCTCCCCCACATCCCTCCTCTCCCTAATGGTTGGCTTAGCATTTGTATCACCCCCTCGCTATTATAACCATGAACCTTCAAACTCTTAGGGCCTTCAATATTTGAGGAGTCGTTTGTGAGACCTTATCTTGTGATGCTGGAAATTGTGGAGAAGGTACTCAGTGACATGAAATTCCTCATTTCACATCTGAACATAACAATAATGTCGCGTTACTTACATATTTTCTTTAAGAAACACAACCATTAACCAACAGGAGGGAGGAGGGAGAGGGAGCTGAGCTGCACTCTCGGGGTGCCAAAGGGCCACCCCTAACAGGTGGCGCGATTTTGAGAACCACGCCGCTTGTTAGGGGAAGTCCTTTGGCACCCCGGGAGCAGAGCTCTGCTCCCCCGCGTCCCTCCTCTCCCTAACGGTTGGCTTAGCATCTGTATCACCCCCTGGCTATTATAACAATGGACCTTCAAACTATTAGGGCCTTCAATGTTTGAGGGGTTTTTTGTGAGACCTTATCTTGTAATGCTGGAAATTGTGGAGAAGGTACTTGGTGACATGAAATTCCCCGTTTCATATATGAACATAACAATAATGTCATGTTTTTGGAAGGACGCACATCCATCTGTGTATAGAAAGGATCTAAGGAAGGAGGAGCGCAAACGTCTCAACAAGAACGATGGAAGTGCATATGGTGCAAGGATCTGAGAAAAGTGTGACGAGTGGAAGAGGTGGATACAGAAGCATCACATAAATGGAACTGAGCAACTCTTACTTATATTCTCTATTGGGGGATCAACTTCAACTGGAATTGGAATGCATTCTTTGACTAGATCAAGTGGGTCTTATTCATATGTGACTCCCTATTCAAAACTTAACGTTGAGCAATAGATCGCTTGCAATCTTCCACCTAACAACGAGGATAATCCCCTTTTATCACGACCCGCATCAGGCATTTCATCACCGGCTAAAGATGCTAATGGGAATGGAGAGGCTGGATATAACCACTTGCTGCTGGGTAGGCCCAATCTGAGTTCCGATATAGGAGAGGCTCTAGTTTTCAGATTTAGGTAAAGTGACTTGTGCGAATGTATATCTAAAAAGAGATAGAGATAATTATTTGTACAGCTGATAGATATGACCCTGTAAAAAAGTGTATCACGATAGTCTGTATATCTAAAAAGAGCTAGAGATAATTATTTGGATAGCTAATAGAATGACCCTATAAAAAAGTGTATGACGACAGTCTCTACCCTTTCTGTTCATTACATCTGATGCCATAGCTTCAGCTTTTGACCTTTAGGATATGCGGGCTGTTGGGATTCCTTAGATCTCTGCAAAGCACAGAGGAAGTAGGGTCAGTTGCAGGACAAGATTATAATGGGAAAGATTCGATACTGGTTAGCCATTTGCAATAAGGTGTGTTAAACGTAAAGGCTCACCCACCAGGTTGCAAATCCACAAGCTCCGGAGGATAGATCGATGGGTAGAGAGAGCCCTTACAAAGGCATATAAATAGTCCATTTATATTCAATGGGGTAGAGATGGAGATGGCCTTGTACATCTACTTTCATGTTCGTTTCCTATCCACCTGATTGGAGATTGCAACCACTAGTGTTTGCCTAGTTTTCCTGATATTTGGAACGAGTTATTTTATGGAATATTGGTCATGGAGCTGGCTGAAATTTCTTGATGATTGGTTTGTAAGAGTTTATCTGCTTCATATATTTTATCCATTCCTCCATTTTTTAATATTGTGTGGGATGTTGGTCATGGACGGCGCAACTTCTCCATGATCGGTGTGTAATGACATATGTGTTATTTATTCCACTCCATTTGAAAAATTCAATGTAAAGTTATTGTTTTGTTCTTTGATTGCATATCCATGTAATGGATCGTAACCATAAGTTGTAAGATGATCTTTTGTAATAAACTATTGTCTAGAACTTTATGTAATTTTATGCCTTTTAAATTTATTTGCATTTGTTTAATTGATTAATTAACTGGAATGTAAAAAATATTTATAATTATAATTTACTTTTAAAAACATTATTGCAAATTATCTCTTCAGTGCTTATTTTTAATTTCACTCACAAAACTAAAATGATTATAATAAATTGAAAAAATTAAACAATATAATATAATCAAATTAACTTGCAATATTTAAATTACTAACATGTTGATATTTACCATCAATTCTATTTATAAAATAAATGAACCAAAAAAGTGCATAAACGTTGATATTAAGAATTGAAATTCCGTTTATAAAATAAATAAACATAACTAAAAAGTCCATTAAGGTTTAAATCAACTCTAAAACAGAACTATTAATATAAAAAACCCAACATCTCAGTGTGTATGAAGAATTACCATAGCAATGCGACCATATATGCTTTGGAAATCATAGTAATGCTATTTGAAATCATAGTAATGTTAGGGGACCGTGTTGGAGTTAGGGGGGTTTAATTATTTTTAAATTGTTTTTTAATATAATGTTTTTTGGGGCGAGATATGGTTTTTTTTATTTTTTAGTTTAGGGGTATTAACATAATGTTTGAGGGTTTTAATTTTAATTTTTTTTAATATAATGTTGAGAAAGGTTTAGGGAGTTAGGGGTTTTAATTTTCTTTAATGTATTGTTGGGAAGGGTTTAGGGAGTTACGGGTGGTTTTATTTTTTTTAAATTTATTTTCATGTAATGTTGGGGGAGTTTAGGTGGTTGGAGGGGGGTTTAATTTAAACAAAAAAAATTAGTGTAATGTTAAGGAAGCAATTATGGGGGTGGAGGGGGTTTAATATTTTCTATATTAGGAGGGATGTTTGGAAAGGAGCACTTTGAGAATCTTGCAGACTTAGAATACCCAATGGAACATGACAGTGATGTCTCCGATGAAAGCCAAGCTCCAGAAAATTCCAATTTTGATGAAGAATTTGGCCTGCATGATATTGTTGATTAATTTCATGTCTTGAAGAAAATGCTAAATTTGACAACTTTTTGATAATATATATGAGTATTGTTTTGAATTCCAAACTTTATTTTAGAAATAAAATTTCTATATATATTGTTTTTAATATGTTATTTACAAATATATGGTATAGTTTTTCTTCAATTTATGTGAATAGTAACTTTTTGGAAAATAGAATGAAATAGTATCATTTTTATACAAACAAATTGTGAAAGTCCATTAAAAATGGTTTTAAATGTCATTATTTTCTATAATTTCTTACAATTTTTCCAACAAAATAGTCTTCTCTTGTCTATAAAAATGTCTTATTTTAAAGAAAAAGTTGCAAAATGTATATGTTTTTCAATATAACTTAATTCTAAAAATATATTATTTTGTTAAATTTCTAAAAATCACACTTGAAAATATAAATGAAAAATATTTTATGACAAAGATGATTCAAAGGCCCAAAAAATGCCTTAAAATGAAAATCTGTTATATTGGTATCAACCCTTTTTTAAACAGAGCTAAAAATAGCTACTAAAATTAAGAGAGAGAAAAATGAGAACTGTGTCGATTTCTCGTTTCATAGTATATGTGGTTAGTTATGGTTTTTCTAATTGATACAGAACATCAACTAAAAATGGAATATGTGTAGGTGGAAGATGTTAGTATACAAACACGAGAAAACGATAGATAAGAAATATAGAGGCTTGAGGAAATAACAGATGAACAGAAGGAACATCAAAGAATTCAAAAACTTGAACAACGAAAAGCACGACAACGATCATGTCATGAAAGAAATTTAGAAACAATAAAAATTGAACAATGAGAAGAAAAAAAAAAACAAGATGCAGAATGAAAAAACATGTCGACAAAGAAAGTCAAACGAATTAACAACAACAGAATAAGAACATCAAAGAAAATGAAGGGCATATCAACAAAGAGCATATTGACAAAGAAAGGCACGACAAATGACAATTGAAGAAAAACGTGTACATGGTACATAAAATTTAGAATGACACAGATCATGTCATCAAAGAAGAAAACATTCAACCAATATACCCTTAGTACTAGATGCAGAGCTTGATGAGGGATATAATCCCACGAAAAAAAGAAGTTTAGAATATACATGCTAGAGCTCAAAGTGTGACTCTTAATTAGAATAATGATGCAGAAAATGTTGAGGAAATCCAAATGAAAGAAGTTCCAAATGCTAATATGGTCTGAGATGAGGAGATTCAAATTTATAATAATGTATCAGTAGCATCTGAAGAAATGAATATTAGACATCGAAAATTTCATGACAGAATAGATCGATTAGGAGAAGTTCAAATGTGTCATGTATGCAAGGATTCCTATGTCGGCATACAAGTATTTAGAACAAATACATGTCAAATGTGTATGTGTTGTACAAGAGAGAGAACTAATCACAAATTCTCAGCTCATAACCACATGGACCCAGGAACAAAACCTCATGTACTTGCAGTTCTCACACAAGTTGAGGAGATGTTGATAGCACGTGCAAGTCCAATTTTGCAAGTTATGTATTCAATAGGTGGACAATAGAAATATCAATGACGCATGGTATCAGTTTTCCACAAGAGGTTAAATATGTTGCGAAGACATTGCCACAATACGTCAACAACTTAGATTTAATGATTGTTGTGCATAAAAAAGGATGACAATGATGATGTTATGCTTTTACTTTTAGGAAACAAAGAGTTATGAATGCTTTATTATATAAGATTCATAATGATACATATTATCGAGATGTTCAAGTTGATTATAATGCAGTTGAAGAGTTACCTGAAAATGCAGTAGGTGTCTCACATTTGATTAATTATGTTACTATACGCGAGATTGATGATGACACAGAATTTGCAATGCTGGAAGGGATACAAGGGATTGATGATATGTTATATGGCTTAGAAAAATCCTCTTTTCAAGCTAGGCTTCCAAATACACCACAAGAGATTTATATTATTCGAGCATGGGAAAATAATCATGATTTAGAAGAAAATAATATAAATGTTGAATCAAATGATGTGATAAATTTCCCTGCAATTGGGTCATCTCTCAATAATGAGTATAACACAGTGGGATTATTTGATATGGAATTTCCAACATTACTCCCTAAAGGTGAGGAAAATCAGTTGCAACCACAAATGTGAAATGTATATCTACATGAGTATGCAAAACATCTTCTTAGATATCATAATAACAGATTTGGAAGACATCCTCGCTTTAGATATTTTTTACTCAATATCATCAGGAGACATCGTGCTCAAGCATCATCGAGGGTTTTTGTCCAAAAAAATATGCCTGATTTACCGACATTGATGGAAGAGTTGCAACAACATTTACTTGAGAATATTCGAGATTCGATATTGGGAGAAAGATTAAAGAGATTTGGAACTGTATTAAGAGGTACACATGAATATTAGAGCAAGTGTCGCAGTGATTTATCTGACTTAACTCAACAAATTGGTTGTCCAAAAATATTCGATGCGGAAGATATTTAGTGGCGTGATTTGCATAAATTAATGGCAAGTACAAGTCCTATTAATATTAGTGAAGCAAGAAAATGGAGATGTCAAAATGTAATCAATAATCCTCATATTGTAGCGCATTATATGCACTTGAGACACACAATGTATCAAGAATAAATTTTCAAATAGTTTCATCACACAACAAATTATTGGAGTCGCTACAAATGGAAACATCGTGGATCTCATCATGTCCATGGGTTTCTATGGTTAAAAAATGCTCCTAATATGAACACTTTGAATTGGGATGATCCTAACGATTTCGAAAGATGTGTGCACGCAATGAATATACGTAATCGGCATCAAACAAATATTGAGGTTAGACTTAATGTTGATGATCATCATTCTATAAAGGCACAGAACAAATATTGGAGCAAGTGTCGCAGTGATTTATTTGACTTAACTCAACAAATTGGTTGTCCAAAAATATTCAGTGCAGAAGATATTTAGTGGCGTGCTTTGCATAAATTAATGGCAGGTACAAGTCCTATTAATCTTAGCGAAGCAAGAAAATGGAGATGTCAAAATGTAATCAATAATCCTCATATTGTAGCGCATTATATGCACTTGAGACACACACTGTTTCAAGAATAAATTTTCAAACAGTTTCATCAGACAACAGATTATTGGAGTCGCTACGAATGGAAACATTGTGGATCTCATCATGTCTGCGGGTTTCTATGGTTAAAAAATGCTCCTAATATGAACACTTTGAATTGGGATGATCCTAACTATTTCGATAGATGTGTGCATGCAATGAATATACATAATCGGCATCAAACAAATATTGAGGTTAGACTTAATGTTGATGAT
Organism: Pseudotsuga menziesii; assembly: GCA_001517045.1. Taxonomy (NCBI): domain Eukaryota; kingdom Viridiplantae; phylum Streptophyta; class Pinopsida; order Pinales; family Pinaceae; genus Pseudotsuga; species Pseudotsuga menziesii. The sequence continues at coordinate 119,348 of LPNX010275124.1, read as the reverse complement.
CATCCTTCTATAAAGACACAGAACAAATATTTCAATCTCGTTCGATGATTGTTTATGAAGAACTTCTTAATTGTGTAGAGCATCACATTACCTGTAGTGACAAAACATGTCTTCGAAAAAAGGGAGGAAGAATGATATGTCGATATAAGGCACCATGGGAGAAATGCTATCAATCTTCTTTACTATCAATATTCTTCTACTTTCACTTCCATAAATCTATAATTTTTCTAAAGCCTTAATGTTAATGAATCAACACATTAACATTGTTTTCACAACTTACAACTTTGCATGGAAGTTTTTTTAATTATATCTTTCAAATTAAAAATTACATTTATATTATTTAATACACTACCTTCTTTTATTTTTACATTTTCAACATTTTCAATTATTATATTCTTTAAGCTTTCCACTTTTAAACTTCTCTCTCAATGACTCATTTTTCCACCTTGCCTTTTTCACACAAACCTTTTAGAGCATCAAGTGCAATTGGTGCTAATTTAGGCTAATATAGGTTAGTATGGCTATTTGGTGCTGATTTAGGCTGATATGGCTATTTGGTGTGGGGTTGGGGTTGTGAAAGCAATTATGGTATTTGTGCATTTTAAATAGTGGTGGAAATAGCCCATGGTTTCCTTTGGAGTGATTGAAGTAGCCCATGGTTTCATTTTGAGTGATGGCTTTTTAAAATAATAAATATAACTTAATATATATTTTTAATTATTAAATTGGATTCCATTTTTTTCTTCATTATATAAACACCATAGACGGTGTTTTCATCTTCAGTAGTGATCGAAGTAGCCGATCGTTTCATGTTAAGTGATCGATAGTTTCTTCGGAACAAGGTCGTCGTTTCGAGTCGCGGGGAGGGTAGAAGCACTCATTTGAGATAACAACGATGTGTAGAGATGGAGATGCCATCATCTCGGATATTATTCGCGCCAACCGATCTCGACATGTAAATGGCAGGGATCTAAGGCCGGATTTCGACACGCTCTTTAAGTTAATCAATGGCGGAGCTGTGTCAGATTACTTAAATAAATCCGGCAGCTTCGACGATGGACGCGGGCAGAAGAATAAGCCCACAAATAAATTGGTCTATTCTAAAGAGGAATTTTCTTCAGGTGCGCTCTAAATATTAAGATCGAATGGTAGCATTTAAAAAGTTGTTGTTCCTTCGTAGGGTTCATGTTTTGTTATTTTGACTTTGGTTGGTATTTGAAGGTGGTGAAAATGAACCAGATTTCATTAATGGCGGCGCTGTGTCGGAATCCTTGAATAAATCCGGCAGGTTAGACGAGGGACGCAAAAAGAAGAATTTGGTCTGCTCCAGAGAAGAATTTTTTTCAGGTATTAACGATCTTGCAGCATTAAAAGATTGTTGTTGCTTCCTAGGGTTTATTGTTTTGCTATTTGACTTTGGTTGGGGTTTGAAGGTGGTGAAACTGGGGCGATTTCTGCTTTCAAGGATTCCGAGATGTACGCAGCCAAGAGCGCAGGGAGGAAGAGGACGACTATGTACAGAGGTATTAAACGGCGTCCGGGGGAAAAATGGGGTGCCGAGATTCGAGATCCAAGAAAGGGCGTTAGGGTGTGGCTTGGAACGTTTAACACGGCTGAAGAGGCCGCTAAGGCTTATGACGCAGAGGCAAAAATTATAAGAGGTAAGAAAGCCAAGCTTAACTTTGCCGATGACTCATGTTCTGTAAAAATGGACGGTAGCTTCGACAAGGGACACAAGAAGAAGAATAAGCCCAGAAATAATTTGGTCGATTTCGAAGAGGAATTTTATTCAGGTGAGTTCTGAATATTACCGAACTACTGCCAACATTTGAAAAATCGTTGTTGCTTCATAGTGTTCATTTTTTGTTACTTTGACATTTTTTAGGGCTTGAAGCTGGTGATGGGGCGATTTCTCCATTGAAGGATTTCATCAATGGCAGCTTCGAAGAGGGACTCGAGCAGAAGAGTAAGCCCGGAAATGATTTGGTCGACTCCAAAAACGAATTTTCTTCAGGTATTAACGATGTTGCAGCATTTAAAAAATCGTTGTTGCTGGCTAGGGTTCATCTTTTGTTATTTTGACTTTGGTTGGGGTTTGAAGGTGTTGAAAATTGGTCGTTGTTGGTTGCTAGGGTTCATTTTTTGTTATTCTGACTTTGGTTGGGGCTTGAAGGTGGTGAAAATGGGGCGATTTCTTCTTTGAAGGATTTCATCAACAGCCGAGCTGTGTCAGAATCCTCAGAATCCTTAAGTAAATCCGGGAGCTTAGAGGAGGGGCGCAAGCAGGGGAATAAGCTCAGAAATAATTTGGTCTATTCAAAAGATGGATATTTTTCAGGTATTAACGATCTTGGAGCGTTTAAAAAATCGTTGTTGCTTCCTAGGGTTCATTTCTTATTATTTTGAATTTGAGTGTGGCTTGAAGGTTGTGAAAATGGGGAGATTTGTCCTTTCAAGGATTTCGAAAAGTACGCAGCCAAGAGCGCGGGCAGGAAGAGGACGACTTTGTACAGAGGTATCCGACAGCGTCCACGGGGAAAGTGGGGTGCCCAGATTCGAGATTCTAGATTGGGTGAAATGTTGTGGCTTGGAACGTTTAACACGGCGGAAGAGGCCGCCAAGGCTTATGATGCCAAGGCAAAAATGATCAGAGGTAAGAAAGCCAAGCTTAACTTTCCTGATGACTGACTCATTGTCTGTGAAGATGGAAATTAGCAAGAATGTGTCGAGGAAGAAAGTAAAGTCATGTGCACACAACAGTAAGGTAAAATCTGTGAGATCGTGCTCTTGTGAGATGGTACCATAAATTTTGAAACGGAGAAATCTTCCAAGCCAGTACGTTATTTTGATTCTGATCGTAGGAGCATCTAATTCGATGGAGCTCATTTCTTATGGGATTTTAGTAATACTTTGTTATGATGTTGTGATAGTCGAATAAATAAAGGATGCAGTATGATTTTCAATTTACTGAATACAGTTTTCATATAATGGACCTAGTTCGATATTTTATGGAACTCTGAGTTTGTATGAAACTTAAATAAAACCTTGCTTTGTGAAGTCTTAACAGTGATAAGTACAGTGAGGCTACATTTCTCAAAAATTTGTTGAAGGATGGATCTTATTGTTGAAAATTGTTGTAGAATTGATCAAATTTTAACTACAGCGAGGCTACATTTCTCAGAAAATTGTTGAAGAATGGATCTTATTGTTGAAAATTGATCAAATTTTAAATATAAGTTAAATATTTCCTTTGTTATCAGTGATGTTGATAGATTGATTACTTATAGTTTTAGATCTTCTGATTATGATTTCCATAAATGTATCTTTGTAATATGATTTCTTTTTATCATAATTGAAAAGTGTCTTCACTTTGTAACATGATACTTATTTATTAACACTGTCTTGATTCACCTTTGGTGTTGTATATTGTATATTCTTTTCATATACTTGTGTTTCTATGTTGATCACTTATGTTACAAACATTTAAATTTGTCAAAGTTTTTCTATCTTTAATTTTATTTTAATATCCTTAATTTAATTAAATTGGTCTTGTTTCTTTGAAGATCCATTATTTTTCATAGACTAATTAATCTATGAATTTCTTTTATTGTATTTTTTTTTTCATTTTCATTCATATTGAAAATAACACACATTCTGTAAATACATTTCAAGCATGTAAAGAAAAGTATTCCAATCCTCTTCTCAGTTATAGAATAAAAAAACCTCTAACAATAAACTGTCATAAATTGTTTTCACAAAATAAAGTGTCCAATATATTATATCCTTAACATTAAGATCATGAACCAAAAGCGTTCTCTTTAAGCTAGAGGAGTACAATCAAATATATATGTTAATTTTGTGGTTTTCAACACTTAGGCCAACCTTGATTTCAATCCACATCCTTTTTCGTTCATCCAATCGCAATGCTTTTTTTTATTTACAAAAGGTCCACTTGTTAAATTCTTAGTAGCCTTGGCTAAAGTTAGAACAGTAATCCAACCCTTTAGTACCTTAGTCTAAGTCCCTAGTCAATTTTATTGCATTTGTGCATTAATATACAATGGTTTTGGACTTAGGGTGCTTAGTTGGTAAAATAACCAATTAAATTGGGGCATTCACGCCCACATGAGTGCCCTAGCTCAGTCAATTCTTTCCACATGTGAAAGCTCATCATTGGTGGTGTGCACCCATTCATTGAATGTCAACATTGTGGTTGACTAGGAGTGCTAGAGGTGGATTTAGCCAAATTTTGGACTGTTTTGGAGCATTTAATGCCACCTAGAGCCTCTCACTCACCATGGAGCATGATACAAGTGATGAAGACTCCCTTATCTCCGACAAAGATGTTGATGAGGAGTCGTGGACATTCATGGAAAATCCAGTCTATGACATGAATAAAGAGGAAAATAATGAACCAGAAACTTTTGATGGTTTTGTTGATTTTTCTGTCTATGGCATATCTAAAGAAGAGAGCATGGACCATGTGGCCTTGGGAAACTTTGATATGAAAAAGGAGCATACAGTTTATCCATATGATCAGTCTGAGCCATATATAAGTATCAGTAATGAAGACAAAGAGAACTTGATATTGGAACTTGATATCAGCAATGGGGAATCCATCACATCTGACATACATGGTGGTGATGACTATTGGGATTTTTGTGGATATCTTATTAAGAATCCTATCTATGCTATATCCAGCAAGGGGAGTGCGTATTTAGAAATTTGTGGAAGTCCAATCTACTATACTTCCATAGAGGGAAGCATTGATTTGGAGACCTGGGAAAATCCTAGTATGGAAAAACATCATTTAAAACTCTTATATGATCATTCAAAGTCATATCATGCAGATCCGCACAAAGATATCAATAATGAAGACATGGAGAAGCAGTGTTGT
>LPNX010275124.1:96648-109340 GCA_001517045.1 Pseudotsuga menziesii | reverse complement strand
TCAAGTTCATAAAGCTTCAGTTCTACTCATGGGATCTCGAGATACAGGAGGATGAGACACAAGAGAGAGACTCACATGTGATTATTGCAGAGGTTTACATTTTGAACAATCTTTCTTCATAAAGAATATGGACATCATGATGAATCTCCTTGAGGAGAACCATATTGCTCTTCCAGAATTTGCAAAAGGATGGGAGCACAAGCAATGAAATGGTAAGGATGAGCATGTATTGGGTGCATGGGTAAAACCCATTTATTTTTTCTCTATTTTTCATAGCCCTGTTTTTGATTCACATTCTGATACATCAGAACCTGAAACCTCCATCCCTTCCTTGAAAAAATCCCCAGTCAGTTCATCAAAGCTTCCTCCCAAAACTAGTCATTTTTCACTAGCTTTTAACGTGCCTTCTGAAAGCCCTTTCCCAATCCAATCATATCTTCCCAATTCTGATTCTGAATATGATATACATCCTATGACAGTCATTGATTGATTTCCCAAACCATCTCATGCCCAAAAGACCCAACAACCCTCAAGTTCACTAGTTGGAAATTCAAAAAATTGCCTAGTTTCCAATCCTATGTCTCTTGTATATGTTTTTTTTTGTAAATAAAAACTTTATATTACAACAGATGGAGAAAATTACAGGGCAAAACCATTAACCAGGCTAATAGATTGCGAGCCGAGAGATGCTCCCTGTTGGGCTGACCATGTACTATAGATGACTATACAACTCAGACAAACCAATATTTCTGAAAACAAAAGGGTGCGCAGGCCCGTCCTTCCAAAACATGGCACCTAAACACTTATAGTCTATCTTTCCAAAAAAACACAAAAAGACTAAATCCTACGCTAGGGTTGATAGACATAGCGCCCGAGAAACATGAGACAACCAATTACAAGCTAGACCTTGGAAAAAACTATAACCGACTGGGTATGCCAAATTACCACTCTGCAAAGGATCCAATACATCCGGGATCATCATTCCTGCTTCTGGAAGGCTGAGGGAAAACATGACCCCAAAGCTTGAGCTGGAGCTGGGGGCACACTAGGATGGTCCAAAAACGCCCCAAGGGGGGATAGAGCCCTCCTTTTTTTTTTACCACACTGGTCGCAACATTCTCTCGGCCGAGCCATTTCATCAGGATCATTTCCTGCCACGTAGAAAGAAATCCCCAGATGGGAGGTGAGAATGTCAACTTTCTGATGGATATGGTGGCACTCACCATTGTGCTACTTCCATGCCCTTAAAGGTTCCTCGTCCCTTGCCATATTCACTTCCTGCTCAGTGAAAGAATGGCTGACTAGCTTCATATTCACCCAGTATTGCATAAGGATACGGTCATAAGCTGCAGCACGACCCGCAGTGGAGCTAGGGTCCAATACCCAGTCTGCCACTTCCCGATGGAGTTCATCCTTGGGCATGTTTTTCACTGTAGTCCAGAGGTCCTCTACCATGCCCTCCACTTCATGATGGATATTCAGAGGAATGTTGTCTTTGAATATTTCAGCCTTTTCTTGATCCTAGAGTTGAGCTCTCGTCGCCCTACGAGCCGGTTTTGCCGTGCTCTGTGCAGACGAAGAATATCCACGGGCCTTACCCTTAACCAGCTGCCCATGCGGTGCCATTCTCAACAAGAGAGACTTATTCTTACGAACACAGGGGAAAGCGAGCACCAAGAAACGCTCCCAGACCAGACGAAAGGGCCACCGAAGGAACTAGAAGAGCCAAAAGACAGGAGGCACAGAGGAATGAAGATAGCAAATCGCCCAGTAAGGCAGGAAATAAAAAGGGAGAGGAAGAATCATTACTTCATCAAGGATGTACCAGGGCGATGTCATGGACCTGGAGCGAACCACCTCTCTTGTACCGATCACCATGGATGAACCTCTAACTGAAAGGATGGCCCTGTCAACTCTGCCATCCCTCCTTACCCTGTCCGTCTTTTCACTTGCGATCGTGGGGGTAGAATAAATGGCCAAGGACAACCACCTCTATCCTTGATTACTGATTTCATTAAAACTAACCTCCATCGTGGTGATGGCTCATCATGGCATGCTCACGCCGTCTGTCACCTGTATCCTCCACATCGCTCAGGCATGTCAACTGCATACCTAGCGTGTGATCCTACACCGCCAACTATCTACAGTTATGCACCCAGTTGTAACCATTGAAAGTTCCTAGAGGGCCCCATCATAAAGCCAGCTCCCCCTCAACCCCTACGTTTGCTAGATGGTCCGCCACCTTGTTGGCGTCACGTCTGACGTGGCTGAACGTGACCGCGGGATGGCCTTAGATCAGGTCCCGTAGATCGTCCAAATGGCTGGCCATTCTCCAGTTGGTTGACACTTGGCCACTGTCTCTACTGTGAGCTAACTATCGAGCCATTTGGATCAAGATCCGGGAGTCACCTTCTATTATCGTCGGGAAGCTGTTACTGTGAACCAGGCATTGCAAACCTTGGAGCATCCCCTCAAGCTCAACAGAGTTATTGGAATCACGACCAATGGCCTGCAAAAAAACGAAGATAATCCTGCCTTGAGAGTCTCTGCATATGCCACCAAAACCCGCGGGACCTGGGTCCCCCGTAGAGGCTCCATCAAAATTAAGCTTGAAAACCATGGGGGGAGGAGGAGACTAGGATTTCGGGCTAGACGGCTGGAGGATCCTCTCACGCATGCAGAGTGCTTCCAACTGAATTTTGTCCAGACCCTAGAATTCCCCAACAAGACTCTCTTCTGCTGGAATTAAATTATTTTCATCGTGCCATTGCATACTTTTGATGGAGGAGAGAAGGTTTTCCTGCACTATTTGCCAGACCTGATCGGGGCTGGCGCGTTTGTCCCAGAATATACGACCATTCCTCTCCTTCCAAATGCACCACATGATCAAACCAGGAAATGCATTCCAAATCATCCCGATAATTCTATTTTTGAACGTCTCTTGGTTGCATTCAACCTGAGTTCTTTCCGGCTGAGCTCTTTTCCTATCACTTCTCCTGAAACCGACTGCCCCCATGTCCTAGATGGCCGCAACAAATGGACAGCTATCCAGAAGATGATTTGTGGTTTCCTCCACCTAGGAGCATAGATAACATTGATTTGGCCCTTGTATTCCTCGCCTCCTGAGGTTTTCACCTGTGAGAATGCTCCCTTTAACAGTCAGCCAGGTGAAAGTGGCGACCATAGGCCATATGTTAAGAGTCCAGAGCTTCATCCATACTTCCCCATCCTTGGAGGCATTCCCAATTCGGATGTTGTACGCCTCCTTAATATTGAATATTCCTTTTCCAGATACCCCCATCTCAACACATGGTTTCCCTCCATGGGCCTGATGCTCCTCCTGTGCATTTCCTCTTGGAAAGCCTCCCAGTCATCCTCCTCGATTTGTTCAGGTTTGTTCATGAAAAACCAACGTCGCCACTCATTAGGTTGTTGTTCTTTCCAGAAGTGGTGGACCAGAAAGCGACCCTCCACCTTGGTCCAATCCTGAATTGGGGCCCATCTTGGGTTGTCGCTTAACCGAGGGAGCTGATTCCATGAGTCCTCCCAGAACTGTGCACTCCTGCCGTCACGAAACTCCCAAAAGTTGTGCTTTTGGATTAATTGCCTCCCCGCTTTTTCCTTGTTCCATATAGGGGATCCCTGTTGCTCTTCGTTGAAGCAGATTAACTGAGGTCGGGGCCTATCGCGGCCATATTTTGAGCGCCACAAACGTACCCAAGGTTCAGAAGAATGAGAGACCTAGCGCCACCAAAATTTCTCCCCTTAGACTTCGGCCATAATTTCTGGATCCAACAAGCCCAACCCCCCCTTCAGTTTTGGCTGACAAATGCTATCCCAGCTAACCAAAGAAAATTTGTATTTTTCCTCTCTGCCTCCCCACAGGAAGATGCGCTGGATGCACCAGATCTCATGCAGAATGGATTTCGGAGCCGAAAGGACCGAGAACAGATAGATAGGCATCGCTTGAAGGACTAATTTAATTAGGACCAACCTACTGGGAAAGTTCAGGGGTCTAAGAGTCTAGTGGGAGAGTTTTTGTTTCATCCTATCAATGAGTTCCATCGAGGACACACTCTTTAGTTTACACGGGCTCAGAGGGACTCCTAGGTACTTAGAAGGAAAAGAACCTTTCGCAAACCCCGGGATACAAAGAATGTTCCTCTGAGAAGCTGGGGCAGTGTTGAGAAAAAAGACTTGGGATTTGGCCTGGTTAACATCGAGACCTGAGGCTTTGGAAAATAGGTTCAAACATGCTTTGAAGCTTCGTGCTTCTTGGATTGAAGGGTGCCCCATGAGCATAGTGTCATCTACAAATTGTTGGTGGGTTTGAGCCTCCAAGAGTCCGTCAGATGAATGCCTCGAAGCTCGTCACAATTCGCTTTAGACTGAAGGAGATGACTCAGGCCCTCAGCCATAAGGATGAAGAGAAAAGGGGAGAGGTGGTCTCCCTACCTGAGTCCTCTAGAAGATTGAAAAGTGCAGGTTGGGGTTCCGTTCAAGAGGATGCTGAAGAAGGGGGTGGAAATGAGCCCCATAATCCATTCCACCTAGTCCTGGAAGAACCCGTAGGCCACTATCATTCTACGGATGTAGTCCCAATTTAATTTATCATAAGCTTTTGAAATATCCAATTTAATCAGCATACCAGGAATTCGCAAGCTTTGCAGGGAATACAGGACTTCCTGAACCAAGATGACCCCATCCTATATTTGGCGTCCTTCCACAAAGCCCGACTGCTCCAGGCAAATCAGAGTGGGGAGGAGAGGCTTCAAACAGTTGGCAATGAATTTGGAGATGATTTTATAGACCACATTGCATAGCACTATCGGCCTAAACTTGTCTGGGCGATCTGCGCCCGTCTCCTTAGGAATGAGAGCAAGGAACGTGGCATTGAAAGCTCTTATCACCCCCTTTTTGTTCCTTGATTCCTCCACAATTTCCACCACCTCCTCCTTAACCATATCCAAGAAGTGGTGAAAGAAGTTGGAGGTGAACCCATCCGAACCAGGAGATTTTCCCAGAGCCATCTGATTGACTGCCTCTTCCACTTATTGCATAGAGACCGGTTTGACAAGCATATCATTATCCTCTCTAGTGACCGAGGGAGGGATTAGCCTTGTGATTTGAGCTATATCTCTTTCCCTTTAATGGAGGTCTTCGTTCAGGATCTCAGCGAAATAGTGATTGAGTTCCTCCTCGATTTCGTGACATGTTTCAATTCAACCTCCTTCCATCTTTTTAAGTTTCACCATCCTCAAGGAGTGTCGGTCCTGAATGACCGAATTATGAAAAAACTTGGTATTTCTCTTGCCATCTTGCAGTCATTTGACTTTGGATTTTTGTTTCCAATATATGCCTTCCTGTCTTTCCTGAGCCTCTAACTGTCCCCATAAATCCTTTTCTTTTTTCTACATGTCCTCCTCCCATCCTTCTGTCATTCCTTTCTTACTAAGTTGTTCCAAGTCAGCAATTAGTCTTTTATAGTCCTCAAAAATGTTTCCAAACTCCTTCTTATTCTAGGTACGGATTCTAGATTTGAGAGCTTTGAGCTTCTGTTGGAAACAGTACATAGCTATGCCTGCTGGGGGGACCAGCTCCTACCACCACTGCTGCACTAGGTTTTTGAAGTCCTTATTCTCCATCTAGAATTGTTCAAACCTGAATGGTTTCCCCAAAGTGGTGCCTGACCAGTCCCATCGAAGGAAAATGGGCCAGTGGTTGGAACTAGCTGCCGGGAGAACCTCAGCCATAATTTCTCCTGTGTCATAAAGAAGGTCCTCTGAGACCAAAAACGTATCAAGGCAAGAAGCAACCAGGTGTTCACCCCCCTTCTTGTTGTTCCATGTACACCAGTCGTTACTTGTTTCCATGTCCACTAAGGAGTTACCCACCTGGAAGGCCCCGAAAGCCTCTTGATATCTGTCTAAAGACCTTCTCCCTCCCTTTTTTTTTCCCAAGGTTGGCAATGAGGTTGAAATATCCTCCCATTACCCATCGTCCTCCCCTCACTTGGCTATTGGCCCACTCCAAAAAATCGAGGAAGGCTTGCTTTTCAGAGAAGCTACTAGGGCGATAGATATTCACTAGAGTACCCTTCACCTCGGAAATAAGGTGGTGAAAATCAGCTATAAGGGAGAACTTGTTGGCTCCCCAGTTCAAGAGCTCCACCACCTGAGGGATCCATAAGATTGCTATGCCCCTAGATTGGCCTGTCGCATCTAGGGCCATCACCCGGCTGCCTTTCCAAATTTTACTACTGATCTTATCCATGCCCTCAGAGCTACATTTCATTTCCTGAATAAAGAGGATATCAGGGCTTTCCTACTTGATCTTCTGGTTGAGATTTTTCCACTTCCTGGGGTTACCACAACCCCTTATATTCCAGGAGATGACCTTCATTGGGAAACTTTGGAAACTTCAGAAAAGGCCACCCTTATCGTCGGATATTGGCTTCATTCGATTAGTTTGACTCCAATCTCTGCAATGCGTTGCTTGTTTGATTTTCTTCCTCTGCGTTGTTCCTCCTCCGGAGGTTTTCACTTATGCCCTATTAGGGGATCTGGGTCAATCCCTAGATTCATATGGGCCCCCGCCTTGATAATGGCCTCCTGAAGGAGATCGATTTGTCTTCTGGACACATAACCCTTCCCCTTCTTTCCACACTCTTCTTCGATACCATCTAGATCTAGTTCACCTAATTCCATTTCTTCATCATCATCTTCCTCTACTATCTCCATCTGCTGGAATACCACCTCCTCCGTCAAGATGGGGGCTTCAGTGGGATGAATGTCACTTTCTTTTTTCTTAAGCGTTTCTTCCTTAGCCAAACCACCTAAGGTCTCAAACACATTCCTAGACCGGAACTCCCTCGTCGGAGTATCTTTTTTGGATTTTGACTGCCCTGTGGCCTTGCTCCTCTTGCGATTCTTCACCTGGGTGAAACCATCCTATGCTGCCCTTGATTTTACTTGAATAGGGTTTGATGAGGCTGGCAAGGCCTCCATCCATGGGAAATTCCTCCCCAAGTGACCATACTCATGGCATTGCTAGCACCTGAAAGGGATTTTCTCATAGTCGATGGGTTGGAGCCACTCTTCATCCTCCCAACTTAGGTTTATGGCTTCTGGAAATTCCTTGGAGAGATCCAGTTAAACACAAATCCTGGTGAAAGAGGTATACCTCTGGGCCCTCGTCTACTTTGACACCTTAATAAACTCACCGAGGGAATTCCCAATATCTCGCAGGGTATCCAGATCCTAATATTCCTCGGGAAGAGAGAAAAGGCGGATCCAAACTATGGCCACTGTCATGTCCTCTGTTTCTGGATTAAATCGCTCCTTCCATGGCCGGAGGTATAGCCCCATGGAAAAAAAGAAATAGGGACCTCCCTCCAGGATCCGATCTCTATCCTCCTGATTGAAGAAAATGATCATGAAGAAACCCTTAGAGCCTAGCTGCAGATCATAGTGTCCCTTAAAGTTCCACACGCTGCTGATCCATTTAACCAGGTCCTTCTCCTTGGGCCATATCCCTACAAACTTACCGATCAGATATTTCTCTTTCCATAGCTCGATCGTACCCCTTACCTTTTCGGAACGAATCTGAACTGTAGGGATGGTGGGGGATTTTGGCAGACAGCCCCCCATTCCTGGCTTGCGGCCAGCAGCTGGGCTCTCTCGCTGGTCCTTTGTAGCAAAAACCTCTCGTTCATGCCCATTGGGCCTTGAAGAGCTTGATTCCATCCACCAAACTCCCAGGGAGGCCAAAAACCCAGAGAGCCTTCCTTCTCCTGCAGCCAAGGGCCCCAAAGGGTAGGTTGTGCAGGTAGGCCACTAAGCAAAAACCCCTGCAAACCCTAGCAGGACCCTCTTCTGCGCCCACCCAATTTCTTGATTATATGTCTCTTGTATATGTTGTTTTTATTTCTTGTATGTATTTCATTAGATGGAAATCCATATCATTGGCCTTCATGGGACTGTTGTTCCATATGTTTGGCATTTTTTTCACCACCCATGGTTCAAATCTCAAGTCTATAGGCCTTCCAAGTTCGCTCAATTGCAATTTTGATCTGCTTACTCATTCTTCTCTTCCTATGGATCCATTCGTTCGTGGAGATACCATACCTCTAATATTTTTTTCTGTGTATGACATGTATTCTTATATTTTAAAGCCTCATGAGATTTGTTACAATGTTATGAAGGTGATTTATAAAATTGGGAGAAGGATTCATGGTTTTATTCATGATATGGAAGCTACACATAATGCATATTTTGTTGAATCTTTTGATGTTATTTGGGAAAACGTTTGCAGAAATATCTTTTCCATGGTTGATTATGCTATTATATCAGAGTATGCTTGCAGTAAAAGACATTCTTATGATTCCCCTCCATCATCAAATTATGACTATCAAAGGGCCTCTCCACATGATCTTTGTTTACAACACTTTGATGCATTGATGCATGATCTTGGCATCCACAACATCTTCACCAAGTCCATCACCAAGAAGTTGTTCTTTCAACTTATTCAAGTGAAGAAGAGGACTTGCTGAAGACCTTGTTGATCTCTTTCATATCCATTTTTAGGGGAGGTATTTTCCCATGAGGTTTTCCTCCTTACCTCGCTTACATGGATTAATAAACATTGTTGTAAAAGAGGTGACTTGAGCCTTTGTCCCCAAGGCATCCCACTTTATTTATGAGTTGTATTAATTTTTTGGTTAAGGGAGGGTGTTGGAATAGTAATAGAACCCCTTAGTACCTTATTATAAGTCCCTAGTCAATTTTATTGCATTTGTGCATTAATATACTATGGTTTTGGACATAGGGTGCTTAGTTGCGAAAATAACCAGCTAAATTGGGGAATTCACACCCACATGAGCGCTCCAGCTCAGTCAAACCTCGACATGTGCACCCTCATCATTTCTGGTGCACTCCCATTCATTGAATGTCGACATTATGGTTGACTAAGAGTGCTAGAGGTGGATTTAGCCAAATTTCGGACTATTTTGGAGCATTTAATGCCACCTAGAGCCTCTCACTCACCTTATTTTGCACACCCACACATGCCAAGTAGCCATTATTTCTCCAAATCACTTCATTCATGTCCACACCTCCATTTGTGACCATTTGGGCCGAGTTGGAGCGAGTTTGGCCCACCTAGGGGGGATTGAGGTCAATTTGGCCAATGTCACATGTACAATCATTTTTGGCTTCCTAAGCCTCATGAAACACTTCAAATGTAATATAAACCTATTACTAACATATTCCACATGTTAGACAATCAAATAATATCCAATTTTAGTTCACACTGGTTATGTAAAATTGTTCTCCTTTCATTGTGTTTTGCTGGTTTAGCATGAAATTCAATTTGTGAGTTTCTTTAAGGCTCCGAGATCTCGCTGTAGATCGAAATTCTCACAAAAGGGTTCTAACTTCATCAAATATTTGATTCAAAACTAAGTTTTACATTCTTCCTTTCTACTCATCACCTACTTGATAGTAATCAAAGAGTCACTAAACCTTTATATTTTTTAAATTCCATTTTATTCTATTGATAGTAGTGTTAAATGAATATTTAATATAAAAAATTCAACAAAAATGCTTGATCATCCCCTAATCTAACATTGAATTTGATACAATGAGAGTCACTTATTACCACCAACTCACTCTTCTTAGGGATACCTTAAGTAGCTTTGTCAAAATATCCCCATATTCTAATTTTATCAATAGAAGAAGACATTAGTAATGTTTCCCATGGAAGTTTGGTTCCAAATTTGGGACTAGAAAAAATAGACTTTTCTATGTGAATTTTTATTTTTATACTTTACTTGTTGTTGGCAAAATTTGATTACGATCCCTTAGGCAAAAAAAATCATGATTATTTTTGTACTTGTCTAACTTTTGGTTATGATATTGGTTCTCCAACTTGTCATCTTTCAATATATTTACTTGTCCATCCTACTTATGATTATGATATGTTGACTATTTATTCATATAAGTCACGGTTTTGACAATGTTGCATTAGGCATAAAATTTCATCATATTTTTCTATTTCAAATTTCCCTTTGAGTTCGTGAATTTTAAATACATGATCAATTTGTTCATATTTATTTACCTCTCTTTTTAGCTAATAAACATCAATCTTTAGTGGATGTTTGGTTGTGTTATAAGGTTGTTATCACCAACATTGTAGTTGCTTATGTAGGGTGGATCTAGAATGGATGGTAGAGGGACAAGCAACTAAGGAGGTGGAACCAAGACTACCTAGACTCCCAGATGGATGGTTGTCATGCCAATTGAGGCAGCCTTCACTTTATGTTTTCTTATCCCAAGACAACAAAGGGGGAAACCCAGATATACTTCTGACAGGAGAGATCTAACCTAGACACCAGATTAGATCAAATGGACTTGAGGTACATAAGGTGTAATGTAATGGAAACCCTAGATCTATGGATGATGTCACTAGGTGAACCAAGGCTTTGGATGAGGGTTTAAGAAGTGTGAGTCTTGATCCAAACTGGGACATAGGTGACCTATGAATCAAATACTAGATCTGGGGTTGAGGTACTAGAAACAAGTGAGGATATTCACTTCCTTGGGAAACATGACCAATGCAAGGAGGTTAAGGACAGGATTGGGGATACCTAGTACCGATAGACAGACTCGATGAAAGATACGACAAAGTCAAATTACTCAAGTCACCAAGGAAAATTCATATTACAAGGAAATGAGGCCAAAGAGGAGGTAGAGCTAGAGTTGGAGATCAGTGCTTGTCAAATCTAGGGTAATGGAGTCACTATCTGCCAAGCGTTGGAGGAGACCCACCTAGGAAATACCTCGATCTACAAACCCAGAAACGTATTTGGCTAGAAAATTCAGTCTATAGGGTAAACATATAGCAAGGTAGGCTAGTGCTAGGGTTTGAAAAGTCAATTTCTTAGATCTAGGACAATTTGGAGACTTCCAGCTCAATGTTGAAGGAGAAATGGAGAGAGGGGAACCTGATCTACAAACCCAAGTTGAAAATTTGCCATAAAAGTTGGATCTGGGAAAACGTCAGAAAAAATGATGAAGAGTACTGGGGTATTGGAAGATAGTTTCTTAGATCTAGGGCCACCTTTCATCATCTATCTCAGCATTGAAGGTGATTTGGAGAGAGAAGGACTCGATCTACAAACTCAAGAAGGATTTTTTCTAGAAAAATCAAATCCCAGAAAAAGTTAGAATTTCATGAGGAGCACTAGAGTTTGGGAGGATTGTTTCTCAAATGTACGGAAAAACAGGAAGAACTAGCTCAATGTTGAGGATTAATTGGTGAGGGGAAGGACCGATCTACAAAACCCAGTAGTGGTTTGTCCAAATATCGAGCGTTTTTTTTAGTATTTTTGGTTTTTTTATTATTTATGGAATTTTCAGTAAAATGAAGAAAAGCATGCGTTGATGGGTTGAGATCTGGAAGAAAGGAACTAACATATAGATATTTACCTGGAAATCCTTGTAGAATCCTTGAAGGTGATGATCCCTTCTATCCCAATCAATTTGAGAAGACCTATGTGGTTTCTAAGCCCAACGTTTTGCTCCAAGTGAACAATGTGCCCTTTCTCCTACACAAGCAAACATCAACAATATTTGATTTGTCATATCATAAAAAAAAAAAATATCTACAAAAAAGTAACAAGATGCAATGATAGATCATAATGAAGCTAATGAAAACCCCCTGATACAAGATGAAGCCAATCCAAGCAAGTTGAGGATCCTCTGCAAAAATGCCCAAGATAAAGTCACGCTCCAGTAGACAAGACAATGATCCCGAAAAAATATAGATCTCACACAAATTTTGTGAATTCTAGGAAGCAAAAGACTTTCCAGTCACCATCTAAGAACACCAGATGCAAAGGAGATCCAAAAAATATCCACAAGAAATTTTTTCTATTAATCAGATCCAAGAGCCAAAAACCCCTTACAAATGAGAAGCTCTCTCCTTTAAATAGGAACGAGAGAACCAAAATCCTAACCACTTTCAAAATGAGTGGCTAATATTAAAAGATATAAATGTTCTAATCAATGGTTTAGATGAGCTCAACATACAATACATGGATCAATATAACCATAAAGTACCAAAGTGGACTAGATCACCAATAAAGAGGGTACCCCACTTAACAAGAAATAAATGAAGCACATGGTGGGTCCATGCAGTGTTAACTAAATCCCTTTTGGTGCCCCATGGCACAATAAAACAATATAATATTTTAATTTTTTGACTTTGTGCTTCCTTGAGGAAATCGTGAGCTTCCCAAAAGCTCTAGAAAATAATATAAAAATGCTCAAAAAATAGGTGTGGGCCCAATCCGGTGCTGCAAATACTGGAGAAGGTGTAGAGGAAATCAATCTCTTCATCATGACTCATCCCATGTCATTTTCTTTCCTTAGTATCCCAAATCGATTTATTCAATATCCATTTAATCATTTTTTAATCTTCCTCAGGAAATGTGAACCTGCCAAAACAGCCTCCTAGGGTGCCTTTTTTTTCCAATTGAGCCCACCAGGATCTCTAGGATTGGGGTGCTATGGTACAATCAATTGGCTTCACCCCCTATGCCCCATACAACACCGTAGGATATCCCATAAAAACATCTCCCTACTTAGACACATCATCATGTGAAGCAAAACTGCATCAGAAGGGTAAAATGA
>LPNX010275124.1:66200-89989 GCA_001517045.1 Pseudotsuga menziesii | reverse complement strand
CATTCCCAAAGAGAAGAACAAATGTGATGCATGTATATTAGGGAAACATAGTAAGCTGCCATTCCATGAATCTAATTTCAGAGCAAGTAGGAAATTAGACTTAGTGCATTCTGATTTATGTGTCCCAATTCCAACACCTTCAACAAATGGGAATAAGTATTTTATGAAATTTGTTGATGACTACTCAAGAATGTGCTGGATTTATTGTTTAAAGACAAAATCAGAAGCATTTCAAACATTCAAATACTCTCATGCATTGATAGAAAAACAAGCACAATAAAAAAATGGTACACTTCATACTGATAATGGGAAAGAATACACTTCAAATTATTTTGAAGATTATCTTCGCCAACATGGAATTGCACATCAGACTACATTTCCCTACAATCCTCAACAAAATGGTGTAGCAGAAAGAATGAATAGAACCATAATGAATATGGTTCACTCAATGATGTTTTTCAAAAATGTAAAACTAATGTTTTGGGGTGATGCAGTAAAATGCGCAGCCTATTTGAGAAACAAAAGTCCCTCAAATTCTCTTGGTAAAAGGACTCCACATGAAATGTGGTTTGGCCATCTCCCTTCAGTCAGGCATCTCAGAGTTTTTGGTTCCACCTGTTATGCCTTGATTCCAAAGGAGCAAAGAAACAAGCTTGGTGCTCGAAGCAGAAAATGTATTTTCCTGGGGTACAAAGAATACTCCAAGGTATACCGTCTGTATGATGAGGTAAACAAGAAGTTTGTTATTTCCAGAGATGTCATTTTTCTTAAAACTAATAAAAATGACCAGTCCATTGAGAGACAGAGTGATCATTTGGAAAGTTATCCTCATCCAAAGACATATTCTGAAAATGAACATGAAATTCCAAACCTTGAAGGGGGGATTCCTATTCTGGATCAACCTTTGGAATTTCAATATGAAGCACCAACTCCCCCGCATGAAGAATTTCCTGCTACTTCACCTGATCAAGAGATTCAACTGGATGATGTGATTGAGAGAATGGAAAGACTCTCAATCAATGATGAATCACCACCAGTTGATCAACCAGGACCATCATGGAAGATTCCTAAATGGGCCACAAAGACACTTGAAAGTGTCCATTCAGATGAAGTTGGAAAGACGGGAATGAGAAGTTTGAAAAGACATGAAGATGGAGGAGGAGCAGATAATTCAGGTGATGACATGGATGTATCATTTGATTGTGAATTTAATTTATCTGCTAACTTTGAACCAACTTCCTTTGAAGAAGATTCTACTCGAGTTGAGTGGAAAGAAGCTATGCACAATGAGTATGATGCACTCATAAAGAATGGAACTTGGAAGCTGGTTGACCCTCTAGTTGGAACCAAACCAATTGGCTGCAAGTGGGTGTACAAGAACAAATATAGATCAGATGGATCACTTGATAAGCACAAAGCGAGGCTTGTAGCAAAAGGCTATGCACATAAGGAAGGAATTGACTATGAAGAAACATTTTCTCCTACAGCAAAATGGGCTACCATCCGTACCTTACTCTCTTTAGCTACTCAGAAAGGGTGGAAAGTTCATTAGATGGATGTGAATACTACTTTCTTGAATGGAGACTTGAAAGAGAATGTATTCATGTCTCATCCAGAAGGCTTTGTTGTGAAAGGAAAAGAACAAAAGGTATGCAAGCTTGTCAAATCCTTGTATGGCCTAAAACAAGCACCTCGCGCATGGTATGAAAAGTTAACCGAGCATATTTTGAAGTTAAATTTCAAACATTTTGATCTTGATGATGCAACACTGTTTATAAAGAAAGTTGGAATATCTGTTGTGTATCTTGTGGTGTACGTAGATGATCTTTTGATGACAGGGAACAATGAGAGCTATATAGCATCCATAAAGAAATATTTGAAAAAGATCTTTGAAATGAAAGATATGGGACATCTCCACTATTACTTAGGAATTGAAGTCACTCAACATCCTAAGTACATATTCCTATCTCAGAAAAACTATGTTGGAGAACTACTAAACAAATTTTGCATGACAGAATGCAACCCTATCTCTACTCCAATGGAACAGAAAATGAAGCTCACATCAAGCGAAGGAAAAGAATTTGAGGATGCGACCAAGTATTGACAACTTGTAGGAAGTCGTATCTACCTTACAACAACTAGACCAGATATTTCTTATGTTGTTGGAATACTTCCAAGGTTCATGCATAAACCTTGTGAAGGACACTCGTCAGCTGCAAAAAGAGTTCTAAGATACTTGAAGGGGACTCAAGACGTTGGACTCAAGTACTCTAAAGTGGATGACTTCAAACTTATTGGGTACTCAGACTCAGATTTTGATGGCGATAAGGAGACATGAGTATCAACTTCTGCATACACTATGAGTCTTGGATCAACAGCTGTCTCATGGAGATCATGCAAACAATCAGTTCTGGCAGATTCAACAACAGAAGCAGAATATGTGGCTGCAGCTGAAGCAACGAAAGAAATAGTATGGATCAGGAAGATACTTGAAGATTTGCAAGAAAAACAAGAAAATTCCACTCCATTATTGGTCGACAACACTTCTGCAATCAAGTTGGATAAGAATCCTAGATTCCATGATCGAACCAAACACATCAACACAAAGTATCATTTGATTCGACATCATGTAGAGCCCAAGACAGTCCATCTTTGACATTGTTCCACAAATGATCAAGTTGCAGACATCTTCACCAAAGTGCTTGGATGAGAAAAGTTTGAAAGATTCAGAAACATGCTCGGACTTACGAACACCCCTTCGGATTAAGAGGGGGATTTTTAGAATATAATCAGTCGGGATTATATATTGTAAATAAATAAATAAATAGTTATGTAGGAAGCTGAACAGTTACATAGGAAGGTGAAAAGGTTGATGAAGCTCAACCACCACATGTAATATATAAATGTATGCATTAGCCATGAATAGAAGTGAATCGGGAGTTATAATACCTATCACATAGGATCCCTAGTTTTTATAAGTTTTTTGCACATCCCTGGTCGAGTCGTCATGAGGCCGATTCGAGTCTGTTCAACCCCAGTACCAATTACTGTTGGCCATTCCTGACTTTTCTTTTTAATTTTCCTGTTTCTGAGCCAAGTCGCTGATTTTGGGTCAAAAGGAGCGACCCATTCACCCATTCAGCCCCGAAAGGAGCGACCTGCCTCCCAGGGCATTGTTGCTTCTTTTTTGGCCCAAAGGTGATCCATGTTGGGTATATGTTATATTCTTTGCATGTGCATATGGAGGGTATGTGCACATGTTAGTGTTGTGGCTCAGTGCTCCCAAAAGCACCTTCATGGAAAAGAAAATCAGTTACAAAAGAAAATAAAGGTGTTGAGGACAAATAATGGTGGAGAGTTCTATGGGAATGAATTTAAGGACTTTTGTAAGAAGTGTGGTATATCAAGGAAAAGTACTACTCCATACACACCTCAACAGAATGGATTTGCTGAGAGGATGAATAGGACATTGATGGAAAAGGCAGGGAGCATGCTAAGTAGTGCTGGGATAGGACAAGAATTTTGGGCAGAAGCAGTGGAGACAACATGTTACTTGGTAAACCAATCACCCACATCGTCATTGATTGATAAAAATCCATAAGAGGTATGGACTGGTAAGAAACCCTCTATTAATCATCTGAAAGTTTTTGATTGTGATACTTGTGTACATGTTCCAAAGGAGGAAAGGAGCAACTTGGATAACAAAGCTGAGAAGGGTATCTTTATTGGCTATAAAGATGGTATGAAAGGGTATAAGCTTTGGAATCCTATAACTAAGAAGACTATTTATAGTCGAGATGTTGTGTTTCGAGAGGTCAAAAAAGTCCCTAGATAGGAAGTGAAGCCAATGGAAAAGGAACCAGATAAAATAGAGTTTAAGTTAGAAGGAGAAGAATTTGACTCAATAGAAGAAGTTGAATCAGAAGAAGAAGAACCTCATACTCCAATCTTGAGGAGATCGTCTCGAGAAATAAGGAAACTAGAAAGGTATTCCCCTCCTAATTTTCACTCTCATTTTTATATGTCTATTACTGATGATGATCCTAGAAATGTGAAGGAAGCTGTTGATTTAGAGGACAGTGATCTTTGGAAAAAGGCCATGGCTGAAGAAATGGATTCCTTGGACAAAAATGAATCTTGGAATATAGTCCAGTTAACAGCTGGAAGACAAGTCATAGGGAGAAAATGGCTATTTAAAAAGAAGTTGAATGTAGAAGGTAAAGTGGATAAGTACAAAGCCTACTTGGTAGCAAAGGGATATTTTCAGGTAGAGGGGATTGATTTTGGTGAAATATTTTCTCCAACTGCAAAATTAAATTATATTAGATTTATTATTTCTATTGTTGTTGCTTTTGTTCTTGAAGTAGAGCAGATGGATGTAAAGACATCATTCTTACATGGGGATCTGGAAGAAGAAATATACATGAAACAACTAGAAGGGTTCATAGTAAAGGGAAAGAATGAGTTGGTATGTAAACTAAAGAAGTCCCCTTATGGTCTAAAGCAATCTCCAAGGATGTGGTACCAAAATTTTGACACATACATACTTGGATTGGGGTTTGTGAGAAGCAAAGCTGATCACTATGTATATTACAAGTAGGTTGGTGATCACTTCATTAACATAGTTTTGTATGTTGATGACATGTTGCTGATTGGAAACAACAAATATGTTATAAAGGATGTTAAGTCTCAACTATCCTCCAAGTTTGATATGAAAGATATTGGTGCTGCAAACTCCATTCTGGGAATGGAGATAAGAAGAGATTATGCAAACAAAACGATCCATTTAAATCAAAGAAAATATGTTGAGACAGTGCTACAGAGATTTGACATGCAGGAAAGTAAGCCGGTAAAGGTTCCTATTCTTGTAGGTGTAAAGTTATCTGTAGTGCACTATCCCAAGACACATGAAGAAGAAGAAGACATGTCATGAGTTCCATATTCCAGTGCAGTTGGTAGTTTGATATATGCAATGGTCTATACAAGACCAGACATTGCTCATGCAGTGGGAGTTTTGAGCAGATATATGTCAAAACTAGGAAATGAGCATTGGAGAACTGTAAAGAAGGTTTTCAGATATTTGTGTGGCACCACAGATTATGCAATATGTTACCAAGGAAAACCTGGACCAGACAGAGTAATAAATGTAAATGGATTTGTTGATGCAGAGTGGGATGGAGACCTTGATCATAGAAGATCTACAAGTGGGAATGTGTTTAACCTATTTGGAGGATCTATTAGTTGGATGAGCAAGAGACAAGCTGTAGTTGCTCTCTCAACTACAGAAGCTGAATACATGGTAGCCACTCATGCAAGAAAAGAAGATGTGTGGTTTCAAAGATTGTGTTCAGGTATTGGGTTTATATAGAAACGTGTAAGGTTATATTGTGATATCCAAAGTGCAATATTCCTAGAAAATAACCCTGCTTTTCATGCTAAGACAAAGCATATTTATCTGCAATATCACTTTGTGAGAGATATGGTTGAAGACAAGAAGGTGCTGTTGGAGAAGGTTGACACCGTGAAAAATGTTGTAGACTCATTAACAAAGTCTGTTAGTACAGAGAAGCTATCTTGGTGTAGAGAATATATGGGCATTTCTGCCCTGAACCTATGACTTTATGAGTACATGACTCATTTCTATGAAAAGGAAACAACAAGTGTGAGAATGTTGGGTATATGTTATATTCTTTGCATGTGCGTATGGAGGGGAGGTGTGTATGTTAGCACTGCAGCTCGGCGATCCCAAAAGAACCTTAATCCCTGTTTGTGGCTATTTTTAGAATTTATCTCAAAATATGTAACTTAATCCCGGTTAATGGATTGGAGTCTTTTTCTAATCTAGGTTAATGTATTAGGGTATTTGGATTTTGCGGAATACCTATATTTCGTATTGTGAGGATTTCATAATGTAATGAAGAGAAAATAGGAGGTGTGGCTCCAAGGTTTTCTAGTTTTCCCAGTTAAGGGTTTCGAGGGTAAATCTCTGTGTTTATGTGTGAATGATGTGTTGTGATCTCTATTTTTCTTAAAAGAATTTGTATGCTTTGCTTCTCTGTACATGTTTAAAACTTACAACCTAGTCACTACTATTTGTATTGTTTGTGCGACTCAGTCGCCATTGTCTAGCAGCAAGAAGAAACCTATTAGTTTTTTAATCAGTTTTACATTTGTTTTCATGTCTAGTTGACTGTTAAAATGCAAATATTCTTACTACTATGTTAGTTTCTGCAATATTAATTTCAATATTTCATTATTAAAACATATTGTAAATTAACCATCTTGTTTAACCCTTCATCCTCTACTCATTCATCACCCTCCGTGGTCTTATGAGATAAGATGGAGGGTTCAAAAATCTTAGTAATAGGAAGCTGTCTTTGTCATTGTTCTTGTCCGCCACAAACAAGTTCCTTGTAAGCTAGAGGGGGTGGAAATCGTTGGGGGTTTCACGATGTTCGTGTCCTCCGTATTGAGCACCGAGAATTTGAGGAGTGACCTGTGGATCTGCGGGTGGGCTTGTTCCCACTTTGATGAGAGCCCAACACTCCTTCTTGGACTTGAGGGATACAAAAATAGGGTAGTCACACTACTGATTTACATTTTATAGTTCATATTGCATGTTGGATCTGTTTATTTTATTGGTTCACATGTTACAGTTTGTATTGCCCATAGCTTGATATGTGTAGAAAATATAGTATTATTTTCTCACCACATAATTGAAAAATAATAAAAAATAACAAGCTCATACAAAAAGTGCACACATTGACACCATATAATTCAGCCAATCTTGGTTCATGACCCTGCGCGAACCATAAAAGTAACCAATTTACTTAATCAAAATATTGCATTTTGGCGACATAAGTATCAACTGCTATAGGAAGTGGTTGGTCTATGCCCTAAAACTCATTATGAGGAGTACCATGGGAACCCCAAAGTAGCTAGCCAATGAGAGGAATTGCTAAGAAAAACAAGAAACGGCCCCTTCCGATTGACTAGAAACACCTTTGTGAGGAAAAAGCCAAGTGTTGTCTTTTGGTAGTCTTGGTCAACAAGTGACCACCTGTGAAGCAATAGGAAGCCATTAAAACTGGGGTCCAAAATTCATTACCAGTTACCACCAGGAAGACAACATTGATCCAGCACACTTTTCTTCACGCCTTAGGGGGGATCCCCCTCCATTTGGGTTGGTATACCAACACCATCGAGGCCCTCCTCGATAACCCTCCTCACTACCAAAAGGTCACATAGCCTTTGATTTTGACTCAGATTCCTACCAATCTGAGCCAAACCTACTCACTGCATCATCTAAGCCCATGGCTAGTGTAAATCTCGATCCCTTCTTTGGAGAAGTGGTTGGAAGTGGACCCATGTCCTTGCCTCACATCATTACCAACATCCCATCCAGTGGTCCCAGTCGCATTGTGCATGTCGTGGTGAGTCTGCTACCCATTAGTGGCTGTCCTGCACCAACTCCTACAATTCCTTTCATACCACCTTTCATACCTAGGGGTAGTGGCCCTTCCATGACTTTCTTGACTATCCCCATTGATCGAAGTCAACTTCATGTTCCCCCAGTCATGCATGGACATCACGCTCCTGCAAACTTTGACACCATTGCCAGTCCCTCCCGCACCAACCTTGGGTCTAACCTCCCATTCATGGCTCCCCTAAACTTGCCTTATTTGGCCAGGTTAACCAATGACCCAATTAGACATCAACCCCATTGGCCTTTTATGCCAACCAAATTCCCATCAGACATTCCAAAGTTTGAAGGGAAGGAAAGTGAGTGCCCCCAAAACCACATCATGTCGTTTCATCTATGGTTCTCTTTAGGCAGCATTGTGGATGATTCGATCAGACTTAGGCTTTTCCAGCACACCCTCACAAGCACTGTAGCCAAATGGTATATTGAGCTACCTCAAGCCTCTTACCCAGACTTCAATTTATTAGACTTCATGTTCCTACAATATTTCCAACTCCCCATCAGATATGACGAGGGCGTTGAGATCTTGCTGTCTTGCCTCCAAAACACTGCGACTCACATAACCGACCACATCCATGAGGCGCAGTGATGCCATAGCCTATGCAAGATTCAGCTTGATGACGGGATATTTATGGATTGGTTCTTAAATATCTTGCTACCACCTATAGCCAAGTATTTCACCTACGAACATCCCCAAACTGAGGAAGAGGCCAACTTGAAGGCCCAACAATTTAACTTGATTTATACTCAGTCTGGATACCTATACACCATCATTCCAGACCCTCCCCGTGTCGACACCTCTCGCCGTGACACGTTGAGGGAATCCCATGCTATGGATGGCATCATAGGTTCTATCTCCCATCACCCACAGTACTACGCAACACCTCCTAGGATTCCACCGTACCCAAGCAACACCCCTGGTGTTGCAAAACCAAACTAAGTTCCCAGCTACTCAAGGATGATGGATAATTTTGGAGCCACAACCTCCTATGTACAACCAACGCCACAACAACACGACCATGCACCAACTTGGCTAGCACAACCATATTCAGGACCAATGACTAGATTCGTGGCCCCTCCATCTCCTTTGGTCTACTATACAGCACCCATGCAAGATGCTCCAGCCCCAGCTCCTTCGACATCCACTGGACAAGTTTTTTCCTAACATAATCGTCCCAACCAAATGGCCCCCAATAACCAAGAAGGATAAGGTAAGAAAAATTGAGCTAGGAACTGGGGCAACAACCAACCACAAAAAGGAGACCAATAGCCTAACCCTCCCAACAACACCGGCGCGAACCCACTGGTTCAAAACCCCCAACAACATAATCCACTTGGACAAAATAGTCCATTATAGAAAAACCATTCATGTAAACTATTTGTCATATACAGTCATGAAACACATGAATTCCCCCTCATGGGTCACGCCAAACAGGTTCTTCAGAATGAAGCTTAGCATGGTACCAATGTAGCAAATCAAGCTCAACCCAATCTAGTACTACTAGGCCCTCCACCCATAGTTCTCTAGAACC
Organism: Pseudotsuga menziesii; assembly: GCA_001517045.1. Taxonomy (NCBI): domain Eukaryota; kingdom Viridiplantae; phylum Streptophyta; class Pinopsida; order Pinales; family Pinaceae; genus Pseudotsuga; species Pseudotsuga menziesii. Next base: position 80,974 of record LPNX010275124.1, on the reverse strand, counting down.
CGTTACCACTCCAAGGATTGGTAGCAATTGCACCTATGCCCCCACTTGCTCCCCCCATGACCTTGCCTACAGAGATAGGTGTTCACCACATGTTGGTAGTGACAAGTGAAGAGATCAACTTGTATACTAGGTGCAATCAGTATGAATCCTCTACCGACACCATTGACCCATCAGTGACATCCATAACCAACACAACCAACATACCACTTCACCTACCTACACCCCCCCATTTATGGGGCATCCCAAGGACCATGATTCCCCATACGACAGATCACCAACAATGCCATGGCTAGAGATTCTTTCAACTATAGAATCGTTGACGACTTGGATTATTCACCTATGGCCATTTCTTCTCTAGAAGGGATGAAAACATGCCCACCATAGCAGAAATCATTACTTTCCGCACTCGGAGCCATAGATCCCTCTGACACGATATTGATCACATTTGATTTGGAAAATAGAGAGCCCAGAATGCCATGAACCATTTTAATCCAGATTTCAGTATCAATTTAGAATTTGTTCATGCATCAATGTATTATTGACGAAGGGGCATCCAGTTGTGTCATGTTGATGTTGGTCTACTAGAAACTTGGGTCCCCTACCCTCCAACCTTCTACCACTACACTACGTGCCTATGATGGCCACCCCACCAAATCCCAGGGCATTATTCCACATGTCCCCATATCACTAGCTAGTAAGATGGTTCTGATTGACATAGAGCTTGTCAATGTTTAGCTGGATTATAACCTTCTCATCGGATTAAGTTACATGTATGCTATGAGAACCGTGGCATCCATCATTTTCTGCCTTATGATGTTCCCTCATGATGGGAATATTGTGACAATGGAACAATTAACTTACCACGATCCGCAAGGGCCAACCAAACCAATCACTATCATCCCTGCGATTGATACCTCCATCGACAATGCAACCACCCCTTCCTCATTGGTTGTAGGCCCCAAATTTTTCATCGACACTCCCATGATGGCTTCCTTCCCATTGTTACCTCCTCCACCAGCATCAAGTGACACTGCATATTTGTGCATGCTCTCATCCAACACCGTTGCACCCAAACCCCAAACACAGTCACAACCCCAACCGTAGCTGCAACCCAACTGTAGCCGGAGTCTCAAATGTAATCACTAAGGAATTATTGTTAAATTTTCATATGCTAAGCTAGATCATTAGTATTTCATTTTGAATTCATAACATAAGCATATAAACAGGATCACTGAAAGATAGACAAGCACAACCATACAAAAGGAACACAAATATTTATGCTGGGAAAACCCTAAAGGGAAAAAATCCAGCAAAATCTTCCTCAATATAGATGCCCCAAAAAGATAAAAGGTAAAATCAACAAGGAGATCAAAGGCTGATCCTCCTCCTTCTCCAGCTACTCTTCTCTTCTCCACTAATGCGCTACACAAGTGAGAGTGTGTGCTCAAATGAGGAGAGCTACACCTCTATTTATATTCATCCATTCACTTCAATTAACTCATCCGATATGTAGGCTCGAGTTAATCATGTAGGCTCGAGTTACACATGTAGGCTCAAGTAACCACACTGGGGTGCTAATGACCCACCTTTACAATTAGAGGGGACAAGCTCATGACTCTTATTAGTTCTTCCGATTATAAGCATCGGGGTACAAGATAATACAAGTGGTTCACCCAGTAGGACCATCGGGGACCACAAAAGATACATATAGAATATTCTTCGAAGTTACAATATTTCAACACTCCCCCTTAACGAGAAGGCTATTCTACAACAACATCAACAACAACAATAGTAGGAGAGGACATCATCAACATCATCAGGGTAACAAATCTATAAATCATTGGAATCTTTTCAACATCATATAGTCTTCGTCTTCAATATTTTACGACAACAACTCTTTAATCAACATCAGCATCTTTTGACCTTTTGATCATCAACATCTTCAACACTTTGATCTTTCGATCAGCAACATCTTCAACACTTAGACCTTTCGATCAGCAGCAACATCTTCATCACTTTGACCTTTCGATCAGCAACATCTTCGGCACTTTGACCTTTCGATCAACAACATTTTTAGCAACATCTTCAACACTTTGACATTTCGATCATCACCAATATCTTCAGCATTTTGATCAGCAATATCTTCAGCACTTTGATCTTTCGATCAGTACATCATCATCATCATACTCTTGATCGTTCGATCAATACATCAATATCATACTTTGATATTTTGATCACTACATCATCATCATCATAAAAAACTCATCATCATGAAAACATCAACATCATCAAAACATCATTATGATCAAAACATTCAACATGATCAAAACATCAAAATATCATCATCATCACACTCTGATATTTTGATAAGTACATCATCATCATCATAAAATCATTATCATCAAAACATCAACATTATCAAAACATCAACATCATCATCATCAAAACATCAACATCCTTCCTTTCAAAATTACGGGATCAACATGTCTGTGGTACTCAGGCGATCCTTCCTATCGAAATTACGGGATTTAGGTCTTTATGGAGTTACTAATGATCTGTCCTTTCGGAATTACGGGATCAAGTATTTACGTAGCTACTAATGATCCTTCCTTTCGGAATTACGGGATTTAGGTCTTTACAGAGTTGCTAACGATCCTTCCTTTCGGAATTACAGGATCAACACATTTGTGGAACTCAGACAATCCTTCCTATTGGAATTACGGGATCAACACATCTATGGAACTCAGACAATCCTTCCTGTTGGAATTACGGGATCAAGTATTTATGGAGCTACCAATGATCCTTCCTTTTGGAATTACAGGATTTAGGTCTTTACGGAGTTACTAAAGATCCTTCCTTTTGGAATTACAGGATCAACATATCTGTGGAACTTAGACAATCCTTCCTATTGGAATTACGGGATCAATTCAATGATCCTTCCTTTCAGAATTACGGGATTTAGGTCTTTACGGAGTTACTAATGATCCTTCCTTTCAGAATTACAGGATCAACACAGTTGTGGAACTCAGACAATCCTTCCTCTAGGAATTACAGGATCAACACACTTTCTCGAGTACCGAAGTCACCGGATTTGTTCTGAACCGAAGTTCAAGGATGATACAATCCTACTACATTCATGGGGACCGAGATCTCCAGATACATTTTGAACCGAGGTTCAGGGATGATGAAATCCACCACTTTCATGGGGGCCGAGACCTCCAGATACATTTTGAACCGAGGTTCAGGGATGATGCAATCCACCACTTTCATGAGGGCCGAGACCTCTAGATACATTTTGAATCAAGGTTTAGGGATTATGCAATCCACCACTTTCACGGGGGCCGAAACTCCATCTTGATCATTCTGCTTTATCATCTTCTTCATTCCTGAAATCATCATTTCTATTCCAAGTGATAAGATGAATAAGAGGTTCTTCAAGAATTGAGTTTTCATATTCCTCATTGCTTGAGGGATCTTCTTTGAATGGTGAGAGCTTGATCTTCAATTGCTCCCATTTTCTTCTTCTCTTCTTATTAGTCAAGCTGAAAGTAATCACTTACTTCTGGTATACATTCTTCACATGAATGAATCCCATGATCCTGGGAGGCCATTCAAGGTGGCTATCACCACTTCTGCATACTTCTTCTTCTACCGCTTCAAGTTGTTCCGCATTCTGGATCTTCACATTCTTCAACTGTTTTCTCAAATCCATGTTCTGAATTATGTTCTTATCTTCAAATAGCTTGATCAAGGAATCAAACATCTTTGGTGTCTTTAGGGAATACACTTGTGGTACAAGTTGATCCGTGATTGAATCAACAATGATCTTCTTTTCCTTGATTGAGTTCTTCTTGTGTAAGGCTTTGAGGCTCATCTCCCTCTAGAACTAGAACCTCTCTACTCATGTAGGTGTCCAATTCATTTTCTTCAAAGAGATAAAATAATTCCATGCTTGAAAGTTTTCAACTTCACCAAGCTTATCATCAAGCTTATCTGATAGATCACTTTGAAATGAGAACCTCAAATGCAAATAGCAAAAGATTAGATCTTACCGATTTGAGGTGTCCATCCTGCTTCCGGAGCTAGCTAATCTAGGGTTTGTCAGAGAAACCCTAATTTTAAAAAATTGGAATATTTCAGATATTATTGGATAGAAATATAGATATTTTTAAATGGAGCTGTCCAATGTACTCCTTTTCTGAAAACAGTGGAGGGAAGCTCCCAGAACATGAAGCCCTAGTTTTCCAATTTCTTTTGCAGAAATTCATGTTACTGTTTCTGTGATATCTCTGAACTTAATGCTCTTCTATGTCTGAAATTTTTTACTAAGGTAACCTCACATGTCCTTGATTCAACACCATAGGTTTCATTATAATTGGTTTCACCAATTGGGATTTATGATCATTTTCCCAAGGTGACCTGTTACAGGACTGTTCATAATAGTGAAGTTGTATGGAATGCCACATGTCACTGGTTTATCTTCAGGTTCTGAAATTCAGATCAGAGAAGTTACAGTCCATTTTATTTCTAGAAAATCTTCCATAATTCCATTTGGACCTTTGTATCCCACGCTACAGTAATTTTCCCCAAGTGTCCTGTTTAGGGATGAATTCTAGAAGAGGATGGAACCCCAACTTGTAGGGATCATATCTCCCAGAATATAGCGAATCTGAGGCTGAAATTTGGATTCTCTATAAATCCAGATTTTATCTTCAGCCTTTGAAATTTTAAACTCCCGAGACTTTTCCAATCTCAGGATATAGAGAATTTAATAAAACTTTGCAGTTTTAGTATTTAGGGTTTTTCCAGATCGGAGTCAAACTAGGGTTTGACTTTCCCAGAGTTTCACCCAACCAAATTTATTGATCCAGGGCTCTGAACTTTGATTTTGATGAGGAGATAAATCCTATGCTAGGCTCACTCAAAAATTCTTCTTCTGCAAGAAGCCCTAATTTCTGTAGCTGCACAATGCCTTCTTTCAGGGTGGGTTTGATACCATGTTAAATTTTCATATGCTATGCTAGATCATTAGTATTTCATTTCGAATTCATAACATAAGCATATAAAAAGGATCACTGAAAGATAGAAAAGAACAACCATACAAAAGGAACACAAAGATTTATCCTGGGAAAACCTAAAGGGAAAAAACCCAGCAAAAGCTTCCTCAATATAGATGCCTCAAAAAGATAAAAGGTAAAACCAACAAGGAGATCAAATCCTAATCCTCCTCCTTCTCCAGCTACTCTTCTCTTCTCCACTAATGCGCTACACAAGTGAGAGTGTGTGCTCAAATGAGGAGAGCTACACCTCTATTTATATTCATCCGTTCACTTCAATTAACTCATTCGACATGTAGGCTCGAGTTAATCATGTAGGATCGAGTTACACATGTAGGCTCAAGTAACCACACTGGGGTGCTAATGACCCACCTTTACAATTAGAGGGGAAAACCTCATGAATCTTATTATTTATTCTAATTAGAAGCATCAGGGTACAAGATAATACAAGTGGTTCACCCGGTAGGACCATCGGGGACCACAAAATATACATATAGAATATTCTTCGAAGTTACGATATTTCAACAATTATTAGGGCTCTTTCCCAGTCCACATGATTCCCTTCCTTTTACCACCATCCAAAATCATAAGTAATTCTATTATGGCTACTTTAAACCTACCAAACTTTATGTTTGGGATTCTATTGTGGTACCTTGAACCACTTTCCCAGACCCTAATGCCCGAGTTAGTGTTGAATCCCAATCAACCCATTGCAGTAAATTCATGCCCTCCTCCTCTCCCACAAAAACCTAATTCTGTACCCGCACCATCCCGACCTCATCCAAAGAGGCCTAGGGAAAAAAACACTAAAACAGCAGCTGAACCCTAAAAGACTCCACCGTGTGGCATGTGCGATGTGCAGGGTCATGCAACCTAGAATTGTCTAGAAATTCCCATCCTTTGCACACACCTAGATTCCATGGACACAACAGAGAACATTCCAGTAGTCGTCCTCATGACTCAAAAAACAGTAAAAAACAAGTCTTTGAGGACAAACCATGCATGTGCACTTTGTGGATTGAATGCACATTATTCTCACCACTTCCAAGGCTTGGCCAAGTTTCAAGCCTCCCTTAGCAATATTCAAAAACATTATTGAATTTGAAATCAATTTTATTGAGGAGATCCACCCTCTAGTTTCTTCCTCAATCACCATGACTATTTACATGGTTTCCAGCTCCACCGACTCTTCCACCTCCGCAACCATTGATGATCCCTTGGATCTATCCAATCATTGCTTCAATAATGATGAAGAGATAATCGAGGCCTTGAATGCTCCTATATATGCACCACCACTCTGTATTCATCCCCAAAGAACCTCTATCTTTGTCAGACTAGTTTTTAGTAGAAACCAAGGATTTCATCCATGGGAATGTTGACGGGTTCAAAAACCCCATTCGAGCACTAGATGCATTTTAAGAGGGAAACATGGACAATATCTCACCCACCATCAAGATAAACATCTCAACCAGCTCAGAGATTATTGAATAGATCATGCCAGGGTAACCCTTCTCCTCTGAAGAAGTTGCTTCCTACAAAGCGTTGTTTCAAGAGTTCAATGACATCTTTGCTTGGTCCTATATCGAGATGTCAGGGTTGGATCCATCCATTGTTGAACAACACATCGACACATGACCTAACGTGGCACCCATCTATCAAAAAGAAGAGACCCATCCATCCTTCCAAAGCTGCTGCGGTCAAAGTAAAAATTAAGAAATTGCGCACAACAGGTTTCATCTACCCCATCGCATACACCACTTGGGTTTCCAACCTTGTCCCTGTGAATAAAAAATAGGGCACCATCCATGTCTGTACATAATTTAACAATTTGAATTTCGCTTGTCCTAAAGACAACTTCCAAACCTCGTTCGTTGACCAAATCATTGACGCATGCATTGAACATGAGGTCTTTTCCTTCATGGACAATTTTTTTGGATACAACCAAATTCAGAACCGAAAGGAAGACAGATACAAACCCACGTTTACAACCCCTTGGGGCACATTTACATATCAAGTGATGCCCTTTGGACTAAAAAATGTTGGAGCCACCTTCCAGTGTGCCATGACATATTACTTACATGACCTTGTTCACATTATATTGGTTTATCTGGATGACCTTACTACTCGGTCATGGAAGCACGCTCAACTCTTATATGACTTGCGATAGGTCTTCCTATGATGTCACAAGTAAAAATCCTCTTGAAGCCTCTCAAGTCTATTTTTTGTGTCCTTGAGGGCCGTCTACTTGGGTTCATTGTTTCACACAAAGGGATTACAGTTGAACCTCTTAAAGTTCAAGCCATTCTTGACCTCCCCTCACCACAAATATGCAGAAATTGCTAAGTCTCCAAGGTAAGGATAGATTCCTTCGTCTCTTTATACCAAAATACTCGATGAAAGCCCATATATTCTTGCATCTACTTTGTACAAACATTCCATTTGTTTGGGATCCATCGGAATAAGATGCATTCGACACGCTGAAACAAGCTCCGGCTTCCACACCATTACTATCGGCACTCGAATTCACCTGGGACTTCACCCTCTATGTGTTGGCCTCAAAAAACACCATCGCTAGATTTTTGGTCCAAGAAGATGATACTCGTCAACGACACGTTATTTACTACGTTAGCCAGAAGATGACCAGTACCCCCTGGGATATTCATCCGAAGAGAATATGGCCCTCACAGTCGTATTATTGGTCCAAAAAATGCACCATTATATTATCCCAAACCATACTCAAGTAGTGGCTGATTCCAATCCTATTTAGTACCTCTTGAGCCGACTCCTCCTACAAGGTTGCGTCGCCAAGTGGGTAGTCGTCCTCCAGGATTTTGACTTGGAATTTGTTGGATTTTTATCAATTTGACAATATGATATTAGGATATTATCTGAGAGAATAACATGCACAACAATCAATAACAAAAGACAATAGACACAAATATTTCTCCTCAAGGAAACCATAAAGGAAAAAACCCCGCAACTTCCTCAGAGATAGAATGAGCATGAATGGCAGTAGTAAAACCCAAAGACGGAAAGATGATCTCCAACAGTTTTTCTCTCTCTCACCTATGTGCTATAGATGGGTGAGTGTGTGTGATAAATAGAGATGGTCACTCTCTATTTATACTCTTTCATTCACTTAATATTGTACTCACTTATGTAGGCTCGAGTAATCCTAACTCAGTTATGTAGGTTTGAGTAACCACAACTAGGGTACTAATGACCTGACTTACAATGTAGGGGACTTCCTCATGAATTTTACTAATTCTCCCAATAGGAAGATCGGGGTACAAAGAAATACAAGTGGTTCTCCTGATAGGAGCATCGAGGACCAATGAAATACAATATATACAAGTGAATACATTCTGAATTTACAAAAACATCAAAACTCCCTTTTAAATAGGAAGGTATTTTCTCGACACAATTCATTAGTACAAGTCTTCTTCTTTGGATCATCACTAGATCATCATCAAAGCTAGATCATCAATGGATCATCATCATCGCTACTTTTCTATCTCGATCAATTGATGCTATCTCTCAATTCTACTCATCATAGGAAGTTCTACAGAGCCATCTCTTTTTCATTCTGGTTGTAAACCTAGCCTCTAGGTAGGTATTCGTCTTCTTCAACACTTATATCTGACCTAGTAAGAAAGGCCCACCCAGAACTTACATTTGACCATAGGAGGAACACATCCACCACCATCTCAAAAAGTCATGCCCAGCACTCACATCCAACCATGGGAGGCCCAGCCTGCCACCATTTCAGAAAGGAACAACACTCACATTTGACCATGGTAGGACCAACCTACCACCATGTCAGAAAGGCTCATCCAACACTTATATCTGACAATGGGAGGCCCAGCCTTCCACCATGTCAGAAAGGCCCGACACTCAAATCCGACCATGGGAGGCCCAACCTGCCACCATGTCGAAAAGGATAAGCACTTATATATGACCCAGTCAGAAAGGTTCTACACTTACATCTGACCATGGGTGGTCCAGCCTGCCACCATGTCAGAAAGGCTCTACACTTACATCTGACCATGGGAGGCCCAACCTTCCACCATGTCAGAATGGCTCTGCACTTACATCCGACCATGGGAGACCCAACTTAGCAACATGTCATAATGGATTTGCACTTACATCTTACCATGGGAGGCCTATCCTACCACCATGTCAGAATGGCTCTGCACTTACATCCGACCATGGGAGGAACCAATCCTACAACCATGTCAGAAAGGCTCTGCACTTACATCTGACCATGGGATGCCCAACCTACCCCCATGTCAGAATGTCTCTGCACTTACATTTGACCATGGGAGGAACCAATTATACCACCATGTCAGAAAATATCTGAACTTACATCTCACCATGGGAGGCCCAGCCTACCACCATGTCAGAAAGGAACACTGACTCATCACTTCCTCTTAGAAGGAACCTTGATCTGGAGAACACCAAGCTTCTCTATGAAGTACTCAAAATTCACTATGGTTATTTATAGCATAGAATCACATCAAGGATAATTACATCCAAGGATAACCTGCAAGCTTCTCCAGGATTGATTACATCCGAAGAAAACTTACAAGATTGTTTACGTCTGAGCCACCTACGAGCTTCTCCAGGATTTTATGCTCAGACAACATGTCTCACCGGCTATTCTAGAACTCCCTCTTTCAAGAGATATCGATCTGGATCACATACTGGAGCTTCACTGCTCCTCTCCGCATCATACAAAAATGCATTTCAGATCAATCAAATTAAATAGTAGCTTTCAAAAGAAACATACTACCACCCGAATAGACAAGCAAGTGGCAACATATTTTTCCTTGGATGTACTCAGCACCACGCTGGACTGCTTCTTCCTAAACCAAGATATCACACCTGATCCCATACTGAAGCAACACCTCGAAGTGCTCTTACTATCAATGGCACTACCCAATCCAAATCCACATAACTCTCTAGGTTAATATTTTGATTCATATCATACTTGAGCCCATACTCAACTGTACCCTTCAGGTACCTCACTACATGCTTTGCAACCATCATGTGAAATTTTCTCAATGTGTTCACAACAAAGTAAATATCTGGTCATGTATTCTTTAGGTACATCAAGGACCCAATCATCTGAGGATACATCATAGCATCAACCGACTCTGATGAAGCATCACTCAATAGCTTCAGGTTTGATTCCATAGGTGTGGCCATGGCCTTGTAGTCCATCATCCCAAAACTATTTAGGATCTCTAATGCATACTTCCCTTGTCCTAGGGAGATTCCATCTGTACTCCTCCACACCTCCATGCCCAGAAAGTACTACGTCATATCCAATTCCTTCATCTCAAGCTTGGCAACAAGTCTCCTTATTGAAACTTTAATGAGTTCCAATTTTTTTGTCAGGAACAAGTCATCAACATATAACAGGAGAATCACTGGTCTTCCACCTTCAACCTTGAAGTAAATCTTGGAATCCACTTTAATCTCAATAAATCCTAGAGCCATTAGTAAGTTTTCCATCCTGTTGTACCATGTCGAACCTTAGGATCTTCTACAGTCACTCCCTCTGAAGCAAAACATCATTCTCCCTCTACCTTTCGTACTCTATGTGTGATGTGCTGGAGTGACAAGTAGCTTCCTCTGCTACTAATATTCTATGTATCCATTTAGGGTCATTGGATACCAAGATCCTCTATCTTGAAACTATTCTTATCGCATCCATTTGTGAGCTTGTCATCCTCTATAGGCTTTCATGTTGATCCCTATAGTAAAGGTTAAGATCTTCATCACTCTAGGTGATCTTCAAGCTCCTTATGTATGTGTTATCCCATGGGTGTATTCTGAGTTTGTACAAGGCCTTATTTGATTTGTACACATGAATATGCATGTCATGTGTCTTAACTTCCAGTAGCTGCAAATGTCTCTTCGTAGTCTATGCCTTCTTTCCATGAGAAGCCTCATGCTACAAATCTTGCCTTATATCCCATGATGTTGCCATCTACTGCAAGGTGGAACTTGTAGATACCGCATCCTAGACATGATTCTTCTTGAACTGGTACTCTCCTTCCCTTTCTTTTTGGCTACTTCTTCATAGCAGGTAGGTTCTGCATCAATGATGTCACTCAATAGTGTCACATAACTGCATTCATCATATTATTATTCATTCTTGGATTATTTCTCTAACTCTCATCACTTGTTCTTCGGAACAAGTCTCATCCTTCTTTTCTTGTAGGCGATTGTACATGATATTTCCTACAATTCAAATGCATTAGTTGTATGATTAGAAACATTTCATAAGGCATATTCATAATGAAAAATTCTTATGCATAAAGATATGATCATGCAACTATTTTAGCCAATACAACATTCATCCATATCTCATGGAAACTTTCTAGATTCCTTCCATCTCTACCATGACATCACTTCCTTCTAGCACAAATTCCTCGAATTAATGAATCCCATGGTCTTGGGAGGCCATTCAAGGTGCTTATCACAAATTTTGCATTGTCTGCTTCTTCATCCACTACTTTAAGTTGTTCTTTGATTTGAAAGACCCTTGTAAAGTATGACTGTATGGTCTCTGCATTCTGGGTCTTTACATTCTTGAATTGGTTTCTCAAAGTCAGCTTTCGATTTATGTTCTTCCCTTCAAATAGCTTGGTCAAGGAATAAAACATCTCCTTAGGTTTCTCTAGGGAAGACACTTGTGGTATTGGGTGATCCTTGATTGAATCAGCAATGATTTTCTTGTCCTTGACCAAGTTCTTCTTGTGTAAGGCTTTAGCCCCATCTCTGTCTGGAACTGGAACCTCTCAACTTATGTAGGTGTCCAATTCATTTTCTTCAAGCACCACTAGAATCCTATACTTCCATGCTCAGAATTTTTCATCTTCACAAAGATTTCCATCAATATGGCATGATTAGTCATCTTGAAAATAGAACCACAACTGTAAATAGCAAAATATTAGATCTTACTGATTTGAGGTGTCCGTCCTAGTTCTGGAGCTCGCTGATCTAGGGTTTTTCAGATGAACCCTAATTTTCAAAACTGGGAATATTTTAGATTTTATTGGATATATATATATATACCTCTTCAAGGTGAGCCTTCCAATGTACTCCTTTTCTGAAAACAGTGTAGGGAAACTCCTGGAACAAGAAGCCCTAGTTTTCCAATTTCTTCCGCAGAAATGCCTGATACTATATTTGTGGTATCTCCAAAAGTGCTATTCCTATTGGTCTAAAATTTCCTACTAAGGTAGCCTCATATGACCTCTTTCCAAAACCACAGGTTGTATCAGAATTGGTTCCACAAATTGGGACTTATGATAGTTTTCCCACGGTGAATTAATTCAGGACTGTTCAACATAACGAACTTGTACAAACTTCCATGTGTCACCGTTTCACCTTCGAGGTCTGAAACTTTTACCATAGAAATTTAAGTACATTCCCTATATGGAACATCTTGAGAAATTTCATTTGGACCTTAGTAGCATTAGATATAGTAATTCTCCCTAGGTGTCCTGTTTAGTGATGAATGGTGGAAGAGGTTGGAACCCTAATTTGGAGGAATCATATCTCCTAGAATATAGAAAATTTGAGGCTGAAATATTTACACAGGGTACATTAGGATTATATCTTCATCTTGTGTACATTTTGGCTCCTGAGACATCTTCAATACTGAGCTATAGAGAATGTACCAAAACTACCAGTTTTAGTAATTTAAAATTTGTGTACATCAATAAACAGGTGTTTTTAAGGATGAACTTGGAAACATCAAAGGATAATATCAGTCCAAGGGGTCTATAGAGTTTGCAGAGGGATAGGGAAGGCCATAAATATGTGATCAACCATGTGTGGTAAAATCATCTATAACAGATGCCCCCTTAAGTGTGAGGTCAAAGGGGTAACATGATGGCTGAAATACATTATAATATCCATCCCAAAAGTGGAGTAATGAAGACCTAGGTGGAAGAACCAGCCATCCATCAGTACAATACAATGATAAATATCTGCACGTGACTGCAAGTACATATAGTAGTCTCAAATACATAAGAGTACAATGACCATGAATAGGCATGATATACAAAATGTGACATGTGTGGTCATCGCCACGTACAATATATAATATATTAGAATCTCCATGATGAAGATATACAATGGATTAAGATCTCCATAGAAGCTGAAGATATATAATGGATTAAGATGTCCATAATGGCTGAAGATATCTAAAATAGACTGGAATCAAATCATGAGAGATGAAATCTCATGAAAACTGACACGATCAAGGAGGTAGCACATGTGAAATGCCACCAAGCTAGAAAGTCTTCTACACAAACCGCTATGAGTACATGTCCTACTATGCGAATAGAGGTGTCAAGGTCGAACATAGTATTCCATCATCTGATTACCAGTCATTGATGTATGCTGTTAATAAACACAATATCACCCACCAATAATGAAAATGGGAATCAAGGTACTAGAGTGCAATCTAACAAGTGTGATTAGATGTTTTGAGGTTGAACACTTGGAAGAATCCATCGATCAGGGGACATTGATGTATTCCAAAAACTATTGATGGTGAGAGAACCTACCACTGATGACTAAAAGTATTAAGGAACTCAAATGACTCTAGAATCCTATCCCAAAATAAATGATCTGAATTGATGGGATGGAATCCGCTGGAAGGAGGGCATTAAGGAATCCCCCATCAACCAACATGAGGTACTCAGCAATGTTGTATAATGTGGAAGAACTCAATGAACAATATGAGCATGAACCAATAATAGTACCGAGAATGGAAGACATGCAAATTCAATATAATTGAGGAATGGCTGACTCAGGTTTCAAATTCCTTCGAACAAGAGCATAAAGGGACTCAATATATAAACTGGGACATCTCTATGACACATGAGGCATCAACAGAGGCTACATGGGGACTGGAATCTTAACCAGTCGGTGGAGGTAAACTTAGAGTAACGAGTACAGATCCTAAAGACAAGAAAATAACCAACCAATGGATGTGATATATAATGCTCTGTTCGAAAGCGACATGACTCGACTGCTACCAAAGATAAGTTCTTTTCCTATCCAAATTTTTGGTTTTTTTGGACTTTTTCAGATATTTTAAAAAGATTGAAAAAGAATAAAAGTTCATTATAGTTACAAATCTAGGAAGAGACAAGTGTCAGGGGACAAGCAACATAGTTCCAAGTAGTGGAACATACCTATGCTCAATGCAAGGAAATATGTGCAGGATAACGACACTTGGGGGAAGGTCCCCTCCCAGTAAAAAATGGGGAATCAAGTTGCAAAATATATGTAAAAAGACTCTGCTTGGCCAGACATGAGACAATCTTGGGTTATATGGCTGATACTTAAAGTCAGAAATCCATCATAAGGCTCAATAAGGAAAGAAAAACTCATGATAATGCAATTACAACTTCACATATACAAGGTGTTATCACATATATAGTAGCCAGGCTACCATATTCTATTTTTTAGACACAATACATTTTTCAACCAGATCTCTTACATATGAGATGATGAGATGAGCATTTCTGATGGATCATTTTTTTATTAGTGGACTATTGTACTCTCCCATGCCAGGACTAAGTCTCAGGATACTCAAATTTGAGGACCGATATAGTAATTTATGTTATTTCAGAGCAGTAGTGGATGCCTAGTGATATATCAGTACTTTCTCATTGGATATATGGTGGT